>SJYA01000616.1:2145148-2217348 GCA_006410615.1 Neotragus moschatus | reverse complement strand
CATCTAGTCAAGGCTATGGTTTTTCCAGTAGTCATGAATGGAAGTGAGAGTTGGACTGTGAAGAAGGCTGATCACCGAAGAATTGATGCTTTTGAACTGTGGTGTTGGAGAAGACTCTTGAGAGTCCCTTGGACTGCAAGGAGATCCAACCAGTCCATTCTGAAGGAGATCAGCCCTGGGATTTCTTTGGAAGGAATGATGCTGAAGCTGAAGCTCCAGTACTTTGGCCACCTCATGCGAAGAGTTGACTCATTGGAAAAGACTCTGATGCTGGGAGGGATTAGGGGCAGGAGGGGAAGGGGACGACAGAGGATGAGATGGCTGGATGGCATCACTGACTCTATGGGCGTGAGTCTGAGTGAACTCTGGGAGTTGGTGATGGACAGGGAGGCCTGGCGTGCTGCGATTCATGGGGTCGCAAAGAGTCGGACGCGACTGAGCGACTGCACTGAACTGAACTGAAATAGAATCCCCATGCTGCACATTAGATCTCCGGAGCTTATTCATCATGTAGGGGGAAGTTTGAGCTCTTTGATTACCATGTTTTCTTTCCCTCCACCATCCAGCAGCTGGTAACCACGGTTCTAGTTTCTGCTTCTCCAAGTTCCACTTTCTTTTAGATTCCACACACAAATGATATCATACAGTATTTTTCTTTCTCTGTCTGACATATTTCATTCAGCATAATGTCCTCAGGTTCCATCCATGATGTCACAAATAGCATGTCCTTCTTTCTCCCGCAAAGCCTTAATTTTGAGCTGAGTGTTTATCCCCAGTCCCCTGCTCTGAGAATTGGGAGGGAGATGCTGTTGCCAGTGGGACTACACGTTGTCCTGGTGGCTAGACTCAGAACTTCAGATGTTGTAGAATCAGATGCGTAATACTATGAGAGTCTGTTAGATTCAGCTTTGCTGTTGAACTCTCATCCGGTGGTTCATGGCCTTGGAGGCATTGTTGTTACTTGGGGAGCTGTAAAAAATACAGATGCTTGGGTCATAGTCCCTGAGATTTGCATTTAATTGGTCCAGAGTGGGGCCATAGCACTGGGATTTTTAAATCTAATGTGCAGCCCAAACTGTGAACCCCTAATACCACTGGAGTCATAAGATGTGGTGGTGGTTTCATTGCTAAGTCATGTCAGACTCTGGCGACCTCATGGACTGTACCCTACCAGTCTCCTCTTTCCATGAGGTTTCCCAGGCAAGAATACTGGAGTGGATTGCCATTTCCTTCTCCCAGGGATCTTCCTGACCCAGGGATTGAACCTGAGTCTCCTGCATTGCAGGCGTATTCTTTACTGACTGAGCCACCAAGAGACTGCCGCATAAATCCAAACACTCCTGTATTAATTTGAAGTGGGATGGGATTGCCAATGGGGAGAGCCATTCCATTGCCCATGAGTTCTCTCCCTGGTAGAAAAGTCAACCTGGAGAGACAAAACAGTCCCGGTAAGGTGCCTGGCATGCCTAGGAATGGTGGGCTTTGTGGTAGTTAAGAACCCAGGCTCTGGGGACTTCCTGGCAGTCCAGTGGTTAAACTTCTCCTTCCAATGTAGGGGATGTGGATTTGATTCTTGATCAGAAAACAGGTTTCACGTGCCTCATGGCCAAAAAACTAAAACATAAAACAGAGGCAATACTGTAAGAAATTCAATAAAGACTCTAAAAACAGTCCACATAAAAAAATTTTTTTTTAAAAAAAACGAAAGAACCCAGGCTCTGGAATCACATGAACTTGGTTTATGTCCTGGTTCCCTTGCTTTGGGCTGTGTGGCAGGGAGCACGTTACTTAATCTTTCTAAGCTTCTTCATCATCTATAAGAAGGGAATAAGAATATTTAGCTACTCCCAAAGAGCTGCTGTGGGGATTCAGGAACTAGAAGAATGGATGTAAAGGGGCTGATAGAATGTGCTTGTAATGACTGAGATTCTCTTTAAAAGGTAGTTATTATTATCACAGTAAAACCTGGTGTCTAGGAGCCTGGGTGGGCTGGTGTTCAAGTCTCTCCTTTGGGGTAATAATTAATAATGCTGCCTAGTAATGCACTTATTACTTGCTGAGCAGGATTCTAAGCCCTTTACCTGTATTAACTGAGGCACAGAGAGGCTAAGAAGCGTGCCCAGGGCCCACAGCTAATGAATGGGGGATGTGGAGGGCAGAATTGAAAACAGCCAGGCTGATTCTGGAGAAGGCAATGGCACCCCACTCCAGTACTCTCGCCTGGAAAATCCCATGGACAGAGGAGCCTGGTGGGCTGCAGTCCATGGGGTCGCTAAGCCGGGCATGACTGAGTGACTTCACTTTCACTTTTCACCTTCATGCATTGGAGAAGGAAATGGCAAGCCACTCCAGTGTTCTTGCCTGGAGAATCCCAGGGATGAGGGAGCCTGGTGGGCTGCCATCTATGGGGTCGCACAGAGTTGGACATGACTGAAGCGACTTAGCAGCAGCAGCAGCAGACTGATTCCAGGGCTTGTCCCTGACAACCACACTCTGCAGCAGGTAGACCAGAACACCTGGTCATGATCATGGCCCCTCCTCCCTGGTCAGTGCTGGCAGAAGCCTTGAAGAAGGGAGGTGCTCACAGAAACATCATCCTGCATAGAGAAACTAGAAAAGGAGCGTGGCTTTTGATGGCAGCATTCTGCCAAGCCATTGATTAGATCACAGCCCTTGTTAGCTGCACAGATATCCTGAGGAGTGCTCTGGTCACCTTGATCAGACCTGGTGGTTTTCCAGTCTCCAAGCTGTTGCTCCAGGCATGTACATTTATATAAGCTGATGGCTAGGCTCATCCTCTTTCTGGCAACCTTCATGTGGCAACCTGACTTAGTAGACTTTTTGACACTGATAATTTTAATGCTAATAATCAGCTCTGCAGAAGATGGTTCCTGATAAGGGTTTCTTTGTGCTGATTGCCCATTGCTATCAGCCCACTTGGGAGTGTTAATTTTAGGAAGTCTTGAATGCTGACTACCTCTGAAGTGTGGTGAGAAATAGTTTACATACCTCCCATCTTGTTTATACTAACATGTTTGAAAGTAAATTACCTTATATATGATATAACACTCTTCTGGGAGGAAGATCTTTTCCTTGAACTTGTTCCCAAATATTTTTATAAACATATAGGCAAACAGAAAAATCTTCCCAGGAAGCTCAGTGGTAAAGAATCCACCTGCCGACGTAGGAGACTCAGGATACACGAGTTCGATCTCTGGGTCGGGAAGATCCCCTAGAGGAGGACAGGGCAACCCACTCCAGTGTTCTTGCCTGAGAGATCCCATGGACAGAAGAGCCTGGTGTGCTGCAGTCCACATAGTCACAAAGAGTCAGACACAACTGAACACACGGGAGCATGCAAACGGGAGCCCCATAGGCTCTGCAGAAAAGTGTGGATAAATGAGATTCCCTACAGGAGAGCTCATGTAATCTACTTTATCAGAAAGGCCTGGAGCCTTTTTGCTGTACATGGGCCATTTCACATTAATGGTCCAAGTTTTGTTCTCCCAGGGCTGGCAGAGGGGATCGGGAAGATTCTTCATGCCAACTCTCAACCCTGCCCTCAGATCTCCCCTCCCTGCTCCTTAGGACCCTTTGCAGAAGAGGGTGAGTGAGGAGGGCAGGACAGAAGAACGCCTCTGCTGCTCCTGGGCAGAAGGAAGGGACCACAGGGAGAACTGGGCGTGCGCCTGCCTCTTGTCACTTTCCCATCCACGTCCTGCACTTGGCTTTATCACTGCATCTGCCAGCAAATATTCTAACTGAAAACTGTCTCTTTCGAAAGAGTCTTCTAGAATTTCATAGAAAATCTCATAGGCACCCAGGATGGGTTAGATGCTGTCTTTTTACTTAACTTCTGTCCTACTCTCTCTTGCCTTTGTTTGTCCTTATGGTTGTCCCAGCTGCTCCTTCCCAGTCCTCTGAGGGCTGAAGGCCAACCCTTCATCCAAGGCACACTTGTAGGTAGCACAGAAGAAGAACCAAATATTTCCGTAAGCCCGCCGTGCACCAGGTGCTGCAGGAAGATCCCTTGTGCGTTATATTCGTCTGTAAACTGGTTACAGCTGACAAAAGCAAATCTCTAAGAGGTCTAAACATTTCTCCAAGGCAAACAGCTATTTTCAGTAGAACCTGCACTCCAAGCCAGGTCTTTGGGTTTCACATCTGGTGCTCTTTTCCATTCACCACGTGGTGTCTGAGTTCTGGCTACTGATGCTAAATGTGTTGGTGTTCAGTTGCTAAGTCATATTTGAATCTTTGCAATTGCATGGTCTGCAGCAGGCCAGGCTTTCCTGTCTTCCACTATCTCCTGGAGTTTGCTCAAATTCATGTCCGTTGAGTTGGTGTTAAACATTAGAGGATCCTTACGGATACTTTCTCGTCTGCCCCCACCTTCTATCTACCTGGGGCCACCTCTGTGTCTCCCCTACTCCTGTTAACATCCTTTCCCCTTGTGGCCCAAGGAGAAGGGAACCAGTGGAGAAAGCATGGGGAAAGTTTGCTGTCCATCAGAGCTGGGGACCCTGGCTGGGATACTCATGGGGCCAGAGTGTAATTGGCTGGGAATCTAGCATTGCCCACTCTAGCTGGCATGGTTTCCTGTCTGCCTCCTTTAGCTTTGCAGGGAATTCCAGGAGCTCCAAGTAACAAATGACAGCAAATTAGGAGCTGAGTAACATAGCAACTGCAAATGTTATCAGTCAGGTGACCCTCAGCGGCTGGCTGCCATTTAGGGGAGATTATTGTTTATCCAAGTAAATACCAAGCCCTCACCATGATGGTTTGTGTGGCAGAGAATGAAGAAGCTCTATCATTCCTGCCTAGGAGCACTCAGAGCTATGGAGGTTAGGGATTTTTACTCCTTTATTAAAAATTCAGGTGCTTTTGAATATGTGTGTGTATGTGTGTGTATTTATTAGGTAGTGCTGACTCTTTTTGGTGCAAGTCCTTTGTTCTTTTGTGAGGAAGCTGGTGGAACAGAATTAGCACAGAACTGAGAGCAGGCCTTTGTTTTCTTTCTAGTTCTGAGCAAGCTGTGTGACCTGGGACAAGTTACTTCCTCTCTGGGCCCTAGTGTGGGGATTGTATTAAGAATGAAGGATGATGTATTAGGCTGCTCAGGCTGCCATAACAAAAATACCACACGCTGGGTGGCTTTAACAACGGAATTTTATTTTCTTGCATTTCTGGAGACTAGAAGTCCAAGGTCAAGGCTTGGTTTTCCTGAGGCCTTTCTTCCTGGCTTGCAGATGGCCTTCTTCTCACTGTATCCTCCTGTGGCCTTTCCTCTTGTGCGCCAATGTGGTGTCTCTTCCTTTTCTTATAAGGACACCAGTCATATTGTATCATGGGATCCTATTGAACCTCATCTAGTCTTAGTTACTTCCTTAAGAGTTTTGTCTCCAAATAGAGTCATGTTGGGGATTCAGGTTTCAACGCATGAGGGAGACACAGTTCAGCCCATAGTAGATGGTTAGTGACTCTTTCCCTCTTGTACTTCAGACCTCTTTTTTGAGGACTAGCAAAGCTCTCTTTGACTAATTCCAGAAGATTGACCCAGGAACCAGTGACTTCGTTCTGTTCCTCAAGGGCTCAGCACCCGTCTCGGCTCTCTCTCTCGAGCTGGGGCCCCTCTCAGAGTCTAGCGCAGGTGGCCCAGTGCTGTGGATCCTGTCCCAGCCCAGGGTCTGCAGGATCCCTCCCGGCAGGGCGGCTTGCTCTGTGCTTGTCAGCCTGCCCAGACCCCTCCCCAGAGTCCTCTGCTGCCCTCCCCTGCTCTCATTGCCACGTGTGTCTGACACTCACACTCAGAGCCCACGCTCCCAGGTCAGGGGTAGGCTCCTCCCACTGTTTGTCACTTTCTAGTTGGCAACTTTCTGTCTTGGCCTCCCCTCATCTGTTCTGAGCACGGGCCAGGAACATCCTCTTTTGTGGGCAGTTTTCAAAGCTGGGATCTGACCAGAAAGGGCTGGGATCAGGGAATCTCCTACTGTCTTTGGGCAGGGCGATGGCAGGAAGATCTCATTAACACCTTTCCACAAAGGGGAAAAATAATATTTCAGCGTGTTCCCTTTGTGTCTTCAAGCGGTGATAAGGTGCCACCAAAGTGCCAGTCTGAGCTGCGTTCAAATGAAGGATTACTCTGATAAGATGGAGAGGGGAGATGCTCGGGGGAGGAGGACCCTCTAGAGGGGGGTGAGGCTGACTTAAGGTTATTAAACAGGAAATGCCTGATCGCGGCGGATCAAGGGGAAATTACACATTCTGTCACATTTGCTTATTGAATCCCAGTTCTATTGCAGCTCGAAAGGGGGAAAAAAATAATGCCACCCCCATCAACCTCCTTGTAGCTCTTATTACATTTCTCAACCTTTCAATATTAAAATGCTAGTGCCGGTGGCAAAATTCCTTGTCAGTTTTTAATATCAGTAAGGGATTGTGGTATTAGGCTTAAGGGGGATGGAAGCGGGAGGGGCAGGGGGGACAGACCATCCGCCGAGCCCCTTGTGTCCACAGCCGCAGCTGTCTTTGCTTCTCAGAGTGCCTTGCAAGCCTAGTAGATCCTGTCCTCACACTTTGAGAGGAGGCTGCGAGATGAGGGTGACTATCTCAGGGGGGGCCACACGCCCCTCTGAGCTTCACAGCCAGAGTCACTGAGCCCCACAGTCAGGTTCATCCTCGCCTCAAACTCTATCGTTAGGTGCTGCTCTAACAAAAGGCTGCAGACCGGGTGGGTTAAACAACAGGAGATTATTGTCTCCGGTTCTGGAGGCTAATCATCCAGAATCAAGGTGCTGGCAGGGCCACGCTCTCTCTGAAACTCGTACGGGAGAGACTTTACTGGACTTCCGTAGCTTCTGGTGTTTGCTGGCATCCCTGGGCCTGTCGGTGTATCACCGTAATCGGTCTTATAGCATCACTCACCTGTTTTCTGCCTGTGTCGCTCCGCTCCTCCTCTTAAAGGGACATCAGTCGTATCGAACTACAGACTACCTGACTCCAGTATTGCCTAATCTTAATTAATCACACCAGAAATGGAATTATCTTTTAAAATAATATTATTTATTTATTTACTTTTGGTGGTGCTGAGTCTTTGTTGCTATGTGGGCTTTTTCTAGTTGCGACTTGTAGGCTCAGTAGTTGCTGCTCCCGGGCTCTGGAGCCCAAGCTCAGCAGTTGCGGTATACGGGCTTAGCTGCTCTGCGGCATGGGGGTTACGTCCCGGACCAGGGATCGAACCTGTGTCTCCTGTGTTGTCAAGTGGATTCTTACCACTGGAGCACCAGGGAAGCCTCTGCTGCTGCTGCTGCTGCTGCTGCTGCTAAGTCACTTCAGTATTTTAAAATACGGTCACATTCCGAGGTCCTGGGGCCTCCTTGGTGGCTCAGATGGTAAAGAATCTGCCTGCAATGCAGGAGACCTGAATGTGATCCCTGAGTTGGGAAGATCCCCTGGAGATGGGAATGGCTACCCACTCCAGTATTCTTGCCTGGAGAATACCATGGACAGAGGAGCCTGGCCAGCTACAGTTCATAGGGTTGCAAAGAGTTGGACACGACTGAGTGACTTTCACTTACTCACTCACTCTGAGGTCCTGGGGGTTGGGATTTCAACATACCTTTTCTGGGGATGCAGCTGATTCTCTAACAGATGTCTTTGTTTGGAGTCCCTGCCAAACTTACCCTGAGATAACTAGTATTTTGGTACAAGTAATTTATCTGGGGAAAGACCCAAGGAGGCAGTTGAGGGAGAAGGGGCAGTAAAGAGTGATTTAATGAGTTGGTTGTCACTGTGGGCGACTGAGTATCGGTCCTTCTGGAATTCTCCTAGAGACCTTGGAAACATTCTGTGGAATATATTCCCAGGGATAGGGGAGCGGGGTGTCTTTTCCTCAGAAGAGGGTCACTTGGAAAGCACGAACCCCTGGCATGCACCTGTCTCTGAAGGGGCCAAGGAAGCTACCACAGAGTATTCTCACAGGAAGATGTGGGAGGCCTGAGCTGCCTGGGAACTGGGTCCAGGGGCTCCCATGCGTGCATGCTCAGTTGCTTCAGTCATGTCTCTATAGCCCGGACAAAGGTCCATATTGTCAAGGCTGTGGTCTTCCCAGTGGTCAGGCACGGCTGTGAAAGCTGGACTGTAAAGAAGACAGAACGCCTAAGAATTGATGTCTTCGAACTATGGTGCTGGAGAAGACTCCTGAAAGTCCCTTGGACAGCTAGGAGATCAAACCGGTCAATCTTAAGGGAGATCAACCCTGAATATTCACTGGAAGGACTGACGCTAAAGCTGAAGCTCCAATATTTTGGTCATCTATGCAAATAGACAACTCATTGGAAAGATCCCTGATGCTGGGAAAAGATCAAGGGCAGAAAGAGAAGAGGGTATCAGAGGATGAGATGGCAGGATGGCATCAAAGATGCAAAGAACGTGAACCTGGGCGAACTCTGGGAGATGGTGAAAGACAGGAAGACCTGGTGCGCTACAGTCCATGGGGTTGCAAAGGGTCAAACACGACTGGGTGACTGAACAGCAACAACAGTATTTGTATATAATGGGCACACATCCTCCTGTATACTTTAACTCATCTCTTGATTACTTGTAATAATACCTAATACAAAGTACAAGCTGTTTAAATGCCTCTTTGTGGCGGATGTAAGTTTTGCTTTTTGGAACTTTCTAGAATCTTTTTTCTGAATATTTCCCAGCTGTGGTTAATTGAATTCACAGATGCAGAACTCACAGATATGGAGGGCTGACTGCATTGTATTTTTACATTTTGTCTTTTTATTTATATATTTATTTTGCTGCGCTGCATGCTTGTGGGAATATTAAGTTCCCTGACCAGGGATTGAACCCAGGCCATGGTAGTGAAAGTGTCAAGTCCCCACCACTAGACTGCTAGAGAATTTTATTTTTTTAACTTCTTGTGCCTCAAGCTCCTCTTTGGTCAGAAAGGGAGAAAAACCTACCAAAAAACCACTCTCCCTCAAGAAAGTGGTCCTTCCGACATGTTCGTGTAAAGCCCAGTTACTGTGAGGTTGAGAGCGGGATAGAAAACTAATTGACTTAATTTGGAAGAAGGTTGTGGCAGGTGAGTGATCCAGGTGGCATGACGTGTCTACCTTGAATATATGTGGTTTCGAGGCCGGTAGAGGGAGATCTGGGCGGGGAGGAGGCGCTGGCTTCCTGTAAGCAGGGGGCCTGTCAAATCTGCTCATTGCCGCCTTTCCTGAACACTCCATGCTCCACCTGCCACCTCTGCCCTGGGGAGGGCTCCGGGGGCCCTACCCCCCACCCCTCCTCGGACATACACACACAGCACGTCAGTCACCCCCTTCTTTCTATGCTCAGCAAGGCCACCGTCTCATCATCAGAACAATCTCTATGAGCTCAGTGCTAAGCTTGAGAGGGGGCCGATGGAGGGGAGGGTCCTTTGGGGAATGGAGTTTGTGAGATGGGAGTAGCAATAAGTGGGGATGAGCCAGGTACTGATCCTTTGTCTCCTTTCTGAGAGATGGGGGGAATCATGTGGAAACCTGTCTGCTGGGACCTCATTATTTCATGCAGACCTACTATTTTTCAGTGCCAGTGGAAGCTCATCCATCTGAATTAGTCCAAATCGATAAACGATTTACACCAGGTCTTTTTTTGATACGTAATTTTTGCTTTCCTGTCGACTTGAGAAACTGTGCTTGGGGAACAGATGTGAAATGTTGTCCCCCTGATTTTCATTTATTTATTTATCTGTGGTTGCGCTGGGCCTTCGTTGCTGTGGGCTCCTTCTTCCAGTCGCTACAAGTGGGGGTTACTCTTGGTTGCAACGTGCTAGCTTCTCATTGCAGTGGCCTCTGTGGTTGCGGCCCACCAGCTCTAGGAGCGTGGGCTTCAGTAGTGGTGGTACGTGGGCTTAGTTGTCCCGAGGCATATGGGATCTTCCGGGAAGAGGGTTGGAACCGGTGTCTGTTGCACTGGCAGGTGGGTTCTTTACCACTAAGTCACCAGAGAAGNGCCTCTGTGGTTGCGGCCCACCAGCTCTAGGAGCGTGGGCTTCAGTAGTGGTGGTACGTGGGCTTAGTTGTCCCGAGGCATATGGGATCTTCCGGGAAGAGGGTTGGAACCGGTGTCTGTTGCACTGGCAGGTGGGTTCTTTACCACTAAGTCACCAGAGAAGCCCTCAATTTTTTTCATTTTAAATTGAAGTAGGGACTTTCCTGGCAGTCCAGTGGTTGACTGTACTTCCCTGAAGGGGATGTGCGTTCAATTGTAGGGAATTTTAGATCCCATATGCCACATGGTGTAGCCAAAAATAAAAATACATTTAAAATAGATAACCAGCAAAGTCCTTCTGTATAGCACAGGGAACTCTGCTCAGTAATATGTGGTAGCTTGGATGGGAGGGGAGTTTGGGGGAGAATAAGTGAAGTTGCTCAGTTGTGTCCGACTCTATGACCCTATGGACTGTAGCCCACCAGGCTCCTCCGTCCTTGGGATTGTGCAGGCAAGAATACTGGAGTGGGTTGCCATTGCCTTCTCCAGGGGCTCTTCCTGAACTGGGGATTGACCCCAGGTCTCCTGTATTGCAGGCAGACTCTTTACCATCTGAGCCACCTGGATACATGTATGTATATCCCTTTGCTGTCCACCTGAAGCTATCACGACTTTGTTAACTGGCTACATTTCAATATGAAATAAAAAGTAGTCTAAAAAACAAATTGAAGTATAGCTGAGTGACCATATTATATTAGTTTCAGGTGTATAACATAGTGATTCAATATTTTTATATGTTATACTTCATTTAACGTATTACAGAAGAGTGGCTATATTTCCCTCCTTATACCCTTAACATACCTTTGCTTATTTGTTTTGTATGTAGTAGTTTGTGTCTCACCGTCCCAGTTTCTTACTGAACAAACTGCTCACATGTGAGTGGGGCTCAGTTAAGGGGTGAGCAGAGCCCACTTACTTGGTACCGTGTGAGATGCCCCTCCATGGAGTTTGGACCTACATCCTTAGCCTCCTGGGGGCATCTGTCTGGCCTGGGGCAGGCAGGTCAACTATGGCATGTCTGAAGGTTATTTGTGCACATGTCTGACTCTCCACTAGCTGGGAGCCCCTCAGGGCCTGGACCTGTCCTTGGTGTCCCAGGAATCCTGCACGGCATCTGGCCATGTCAGCAGTTCCCGAATGTTCAGTGAGTCAAACCCTGCCTCTTGGCTCTGGAAATTGGAGGCCCCATTGAGAACCTGGGGGGAAGCCAGGTTGACAGCTGAGCAGCTCTCTCCCAGGAGTGGCCTTATAAATCTGCTCTCATTAGCAAGAGGCCTTGGGGGAAGGGAGCGGGAGTGAGTGGGTGTCTGTGTGTTGGAGAGCTGGGGAGAGCTCCGCCAGAAACCTGCCAGCGCCTCCTCTGATCTAGGATGCTGCATCCTGGCCTCTGCTTCTGGGCTGGTTGGGTCAGCCCAGGGGTGGCTTCTCAGGATCCTGCAGAAATCCTGACTCAGAAGCCCAGTGTCCTGTAAACCTACACAGCGCCCTCTGTAGAAGATCACGCCTTCTCTTCTTATTTCTGTTTTTCAGGCACACTAACTGGCCTGTGCCTTTTTGCATCAGGGATGGAGGGAGAGCTGAAAAGTTCTGCTCATCTTTGGTGATGGCTTTTCCTTGTTTTGAGCGCTCTATGGGGGTCATGGCTGGTAGTCTCAGCTGCAGTTGACACTGGTTCTTGGCCTTCAGGTCAAAAGACTTTTCTGCCAGATAAGAGAGAAAAAACAAAACTATAAAACAGCTTCCTCTCCATCCCACCCATGAAATTGCCACAGACCCAGCATTCCGCACCTTGCAGGAGTGAGGTCTCCAGCATGGGATCTTCCCTTCCCATCCATGCAGCAGCTCTCACGTGTGTCCACTCCCAGCATGAGGCAGCCAGAGCGACAGGGTGGGTTCCACTGTGGTTCTTGGAGACTCAGAGCCCACACCAGTGCCCACCACCAACATATATGGTAAAGCATGCTACTTCCTCCTCCCCATTTCCTAATTTCCTACTAAACTTGTATATCATTAAGATAATAAAACATATTTCCTTTGTTGAGAGCCAGATAACACTAGTTCAGGCATGAGAAGCAGTAAGGGGACACGATAAAGAACCAAGATGAAAAGAAAGTACAAATGAACGGAGGGCTGATCTCAGGTGGGGGATGCTAAAGCTTGCGCTTTGACTAGCATTATTAGCATCATTGTTGTTATGGTCTTTGCTTCAAAGTGTAAAAAACTTCATACCTCCATACTCACCCTTTGAAGATTTTTGTTAACTGGAAAGGTAGGTGTCAGCTCTTTCCCTTGGGGGCCAGCCCTACCTGAATGCTCTGATTGGCTCCAGCTGCAGCTGCCAGACATGTGACGTGAGGGGGAGGTAGATGACGTGCAAAGCCCACGGGGGCCTGCCCATGGACTCGATGGCTGTGGAAACACTAGACTTCTTGCTGAGGAGCCTTGAGTTTTTGTATGATCACTGCCTAAGTTCTGCTCAGGGGCCCTGAAGCTACTAGAATACACTGGAAATATTTTTATTTGTCGTCACTTAGAGAATAGCATTTTTTTCTTCCAGTTTTACTGAGATATCATTGACGTGTGGTTGTCATTTAGTCGCTACGTCATATCCAACTCTCTTGGGACCCCATGGACTGTAGCCCACCAGGCTCCTTTGTCCATGGGATTTTCCAGGCAAGACTACTGGAGCAGGTTGCTATTTCTTTCTCCATGGGATCCAGGGATCTTCCTGACCCAGGGATTGAACCCGAGTCTGTACCCAGCATTGTATAAGTTTAAGGTGTATAGAATAATAATATGACTTACATACATGAGATGGTTAGATAGAATCACTGACTCAATGGACATAATCTGAGCAAAGTTTGGTAGACAGTAAAGGACAAGGAAGCCTAGTGTGCTGCAGTCCATGGGGTCACGACTGAGCGGCTGAACAACAAAAACATCATGAAATGATGACCACAATATGTTTAGTGAATATCCATCATCTCATATAGATGCAAAAGTGAAAGAAATAGGAATAATTATTCCTCATGATGAGAGATCTTAGGATTTATTCTCTTAACAACTTTCATATATAATGTGCAGCAGCGTTAACTATATTTACCATGTTGTATATTACAGCCCTCATGCTCATTTATCTTTTTTTGTTGAAATATAATGGCTTTACAGTGTTGTTAGTTTCTGTTGCACAACAAAGTAAATCAGCTATATGTATACATATATCCTCTCCCTCACTTACGTATCTTAAAATTGGAAGTTTGTACCTTTTTACTACCTTCACCCAATCCCCCTCCCCTGCCTCTGTAACCACAAACCTGATCTCTTTTTTTCTGTGAGTTTGCTTGTTTTTGAAGTATAATTGACCTACAACACTATGTTAATTCCTGGTACAGAATATAGTGATTCAATATATCTATACATTTCAAAATGATCACCATGATAAATCTAATTACTATGAGAATGGCATTTTTAATACTAAAAATATGCAAGCACTTTGTTTCTGCTGGGACCTGAAAGGCACAAAGGAGTTAGAGAGAAGGGTCCTCACTAAAGACCTAAGACTTTAATCTTTCTGAACTACTGGCATTAAGTCATATAAGAGTCAATTTCAAACCCAGCCCTCACCTATCTATGTGAAGTTGATACATTACAGAACTTACATAAGCCTTAGTTTCTTTTTCTGTAGGAAACATGAGAATAATAATAGGTTGTTATAAAGATGAAAGCGATTATATTTGAAAAAAATACCTTCCACAGTGCTTAGCACATGGAAAGCTCTCAGTAGAAAGTTAGCTTGTGAATTGACGCACGTCCTTAGATCTTTACTTGCAAAATGAGGAGAGCAGTATCTGCCATAGAGAGCTGTTTGTACTAAGTGAACTAATGAAGTGAAATAAAGCATGAAATGAAGTCAATGATAAAATATCTAAAGTATCAGCCTTTACCCAGTGAATGGTACAGCTTGCCCCCAAGATCCAGAGCATGAATTATCGGAATGGAATAGAAATGTACTGTTTGATCAAGACTCTCATACATTTTCCTAGAAAAACAGAACTCTTTGTCAATATAACTACCAGTTCTTAATTATGAGATGAAACAAGGGGAACAATATAGAATAATATTAAGAGAAATAGAAACATCTGTTGTCAAATTAAGTACCTTTCCATTGCATCCTCTTAGGCCATTAATAACCACTTTCACCTCCTCTTGGTCTCCCTGCTCAGCTACAAGGAGAATACTTAACTTTCTTTCGGTGGTTCAAGTGTCAAAATGTACTCAGCCTGGTGCAGAGTTTTTCAGAAAATCACTTCTAACTCTTCTCCTGCTGATCCATCTAATAACCCTACTTAAGTTTTATCAGAGGAGGCAAAGTGTTAAGTGTCCCATTGCTTCTCTAATTAGTTCTAGAGGATAATAACAGCTCCTTCACGAAAATAAACCATTTTTCAAAAATAATTTAAGTTTTGCTTCTAGAATGTCTTCCTATTTCTCTTTCCTCCAGCTAACTGTCTAATTTAGAGTGGTGCTAGAATATAATATAATAATAGCAACCAACCATTTGGTGAGNGTGTCTCCAGGGTGTCTTCAGGTATAATAGTTTGGTAACAAGCTAACTGGGACCATGTCTGCCTTCCCTCATCAGCAGAAGGAGCTGTGAGCACTTAACTTCCCCAGCCTCCATATTCTCCAGTTGCCCTGCAGCCAGCATTCCCAGTCACCCCTTTTGAATAGCTGGTACCCGAATCGAGAGCATTTGCCATCCACATTCAGGCAGGTTCTAACTTACTTTCAAGGTCACTGTCATGCTTGCCCCGTAAAAGGAGAACCTCAGAGTGTGGGTTCCTCTGCTGACACACAGTCCCGCCCTGTACCAGTCTGCAGCCCAGCCCCACCACTGCCTCTTCAGAGAAGCCAGGACCCATGCAAGGCCAGCCCCTTCCACCATCGCTCCAGGCGGCACCAGGCAAGGCTGGCTGGTGCTTACCTCAAGCCTGTGGCTCAATCCTAATTCCAAGGTAGTGTGTTCAATTGAGCCCAAGCCTGAATTGTGTGTGTGGGGGGGATTATTAAGGGACGAGGGCATCGATAATTCTAAGAGACAGCAACTCTCAATGCTGGGTGGAGTCTGAGCCCTGAATCCATTAANCAGGCAAGGCTGGCTGGGGCTTACCTCAAGCCTGTGGCTCAATCCTAATTCCAAGGTAGTGTGTTCAATTGAGCCCAAGCCTGAATTGTGTGTGTGGGGGGGATTATTAAGGGACGAGGGCATCGATAATTCTAAGAGACAGCAACTCTCAATGCTGGGTGGAGTCTGAGCCCTGAATCCATTAAGACTTTAGGAGATGATCCAAATGGATAGTTACAGGGTCCAGGAGCCAGTCTGAAGACTTCCATCGGAAGCTTCTTGCCTTAGCTGTAACAGTAAACTTAGCACTTAAATTGTGCCTATGTTCTTAGTCTCTCGGTCATATCTGACTCTTTGTGACCCTTTGGACTGCGGCCCGCCAGGCTCCTCTGTCTGTGATTTTTTAGGCAAGCATACTGGAGTGAGTTACCATTTCCTCCTCCAGGGGATCTTCCCAGCCCAGGGATTGAACTCAAGTCCCCTTCACTGTAGGTGGATTCTTTACCGTTGAGCCATCAGGGGAGCGAGCACTGAAGTCACTTGACCATAATTTGCTCATCATGTAAATTCTTCATGTACAGAAATGTAATGAGATTCATCCCACTTTGGAGACGTTTTAGGAGATGAACAACAGAAGTCAGAAGTGCTGTAAATTTGGGGCTTTTGTTGGTCTGGGGAAACTGAGTCACAGAGCTTTCCCCCAGCTGACTCAGAATGTGGACAAATGGATTCAGGCCTTGGAATATAGCAGGGGGCAGTGAGCCAGCCCCACAGTCCCATTGCTGTACTTTGTAATTAAAGGTGACTGTGACTTCTGCTAACTTTTCTCAGGATCACAGATTTCTCAGAGTAGAACTACAGTCATAATAACTTAGCAGGCTCCCCTGGATCAATAACTCTGAAATCTAAGGGCCATTCAGTTGCTAAAGGCTTTTTATTTAGTCTTTGTGTTTGGTATTAATGTTATCCCCATGGCATCTAAATGGCAGAGCTATTTATGGATTGGAAGTCAATCTGACAGTGTGACTCCTGGCCATCCATCATGGGCAGGAGGGAAAAATCCAGGTGAGCAAAACTCCTAGGGTAAGCAGGACAGATGGGTATATTTAATGCTTGCTGATGCCATGAATTCTACCTAATTTCTCTGTAAGCAATAGTAGTAAAGGGCAATAGAGAAAGAGCGTCATTCTTTGAAAATGATAGCGATCCAGTACTCAGCTTTGGATTTGAATTATAACGTCTGCGGAATCTAAGTCACTCTAAAGACCATACTGTGGTGTATACTGGTGCTTTTCCACCTTTTATTTTGAGTATGGGGATTCTTTTAATGGAAAACAACTCAGCATAGGAGTAGCTATACTGTGAGTGCTCGCTGACAGAGAAAACATATAATTATTGTAGGGGACACTATTCAGTGCCAGTTTTCAATGAGTTTATAGTTAATTCATTAAAACAGCACACTGGAAAAACGGTGCATGTCTGGCTGAGACACACTTTTTCTTCATTCTGTGGACTCAACATGTACACAGCTACTAAAGACGAGACACCTAACACTTTGAGTGCTTAAGCATTTTAAAGACGTTTTCTCATTTACTCCTCAAGACAACTCTGGGTCTAGGGGTAACAACCACTCTTCTCACTTTATAGATGAGGGAACTGAGGATCACAAAGGCTAAGTAATTTGCTCCAGGTCCTTTAATTGGTAAGTGATGGACAAACACTAATCTCTGGGCCATCTAACGCTCTTGTTCAGTGTTATCAACATCATCGGCTGAGATCTTTGAGATTCTTCTATTTATTTATTTTTAATTTCAGTATAGTTAATTTACAATATTGTGTTAATTTCTGTTTCTGTTATATAGAAAAGTGATTCAGTTATACATATATACGCATATATGTATTCTTTTTTTTAAAAAAACCTTTTCTATCACAATTTAACACAGTTGAATAAGGTTCCCCATGCTATACAGTAGTACTTGGTTATTTATTCTTTCTATATATTATACCTTACATCTTCTAACCCCAACCTCCTCCTCCATCCCTCCTCCAACCCCTTCCCCTTTGGCAACCACAAGCCTGTTTTCTATGTTTGTGAGTCTGCTTCTGTTTTGTAGATAGGTTTGTTTCTGTCATATTTCAGATTCCACATATAAGTGACGACATGTGGTATTTGTCTTTCTCTCTGTGAGGCACTTCACCTAGCATGATAATCTCTAGTTGCATCCATGTTGCTGCAAATGACATTATTTCTTTCCTTTTTAAAGGCTAAGTAGCATTCCATTGTATGTGTGCTCATCTTGTTATCCATTCCTCTGTTGCTGAGGTTGCTTCCCTATGTTGGCTATTATAGACAGTGCTGCTATGAGCGTGGAGGTGCATGGATCTTTTTGAATTATGGTTTTGTCTTCATGCAGGCCCAGGAATGGGATTGCTGGATCATATGGTAACGCTATGTTTAGTTTTCTGAGGCAACTCCATAGTGTTTTCCNAAAACAACTCAGCATAGGAGTAGCTATACTGTGAGTGCTCGCTGACAGAGAAAACATATAATTATTGTAGGGGACACTATTCAGTGCCAGTTTTCAATGAGTTTATAGTTAATTCATTAAAACAGCACACTGGAAAAACGGTGCATGTCTGGCTGAGACACACTTTTTCTTCATTCTGTGGACTCAACATGTACACAGCTACTAAAGACGAGACACCTAACACTTTGAGTGCTTAAGCATTTTAAAGACGTTTTCTGATTTACTCCTCAAGACAACTGTGGGTCTAGGGGTAACAGCCACTCTTCTCACTTTATAGATGAGGGAACTGAGGATCACAAAGGCTAAGTAATTTGCTCCAGGTCCTTTAATTGGTAAGTGATGGACAAACACTAATCTCTGGGCCATCTAACGCTCTTGTTCAGTGTTATCAACATCATCGGCTGAGATCTTTGAGATTCTTTTATTTATTTATTTTTAATTTCAGTATAGTTAATTTACAATATTGTGTTAATTTCTGTTTCTGTTATATAAAAAAGTGATTCAGTTATACATATATACGCATATATGTATTCTTTTTTTAAAAAAACCTTTTCTATCATAATTTAACACAGTTGAATAAGGTTCCCCATGCTATACAGTAGTACTTGGTTATTTATTCTTTCTATATATTATACCTTACATCTTCTAACCCCAACCTCCTCCTCCATCCCTCCTCCAACCCCTTCCCCTTTGGCAACCACAAGCCTGTTTTCTATGTTTGTGAGTCTGCTTCTGTTTTGTAGATAGGTTTGTTTCTGTCATATTTCAGATTCCACATATAAGTGACGACATGTGGTATTTGTCTTTCTCTCTGTGAGGCACTTCACCTAGCATGATAATCTCTAGTTGCATCCATGTTGCTGCAAATGACATTATTTCTTTCCTTTTTAAAGGCTAAGTAGCATTCCATTGTATGTGTGCTCATCTTGTTATCCATTCCTCTGTTGCTGAGGTTGCTTCCCTATGTTGGCTATTATAGACAGTGCTGCTATGAGCGTGGAGGTGCATGGATCTTTTTGAATTATGGTTTTGTCTTCATGCAGGCCCAGGAATGGGATTGCTGGATCATATGGTAACGCTATGTTTAGTTTTCTGAGGCAACTCCATAGTGTTTTCCCTTAGTGGCTGCACCAACTCACATTCCCTCCAAAAGTATCAGAGGGTTCCTTTTTCTCCGCATGCTCTCTGGCATTTGCTATTTATAGATTTTTAGTGATGGCCATTCTGACTGATGTGTGCATTCATGCTAATTCACTTTAGTCATGCTTGACTCTTGGCGACCTTATGGACTGTAGCCTGCCAGGCTCCTCTGCCCATGGGGTTCTCCAGGCAAGAACACTGGGGTGGGTTGACCGATGTGCAGGGACTCCTTATTGTAGTTTTGATGATGTTGAGCATCTTCTCATGTGCCTATTGGCCATCTGTATGCCTTCTCTGGAGGAATGTGAGACTCTTCTAATACAGAGCCTCCCAAGGAGCTAATGTGGAGGATGGGTGATGGGGAAGGGCTCTGAAGCTTGGCTGAGAATCTTTTGAAGTCTGCCTCCCAGGTAGGAGCAGGTGCCAAACTCCCTTGACTGCAGATCCCACTTTATAGTTTTCTGCCCTACTTCCTCTTAATCACTTCCTTTGGCTTTTACAAGTGCAGGTTCAGGAAAAGAGCAGTCAGGTGGGGTGGGGGGCACAGAGGGCTGAAGGAGTATCAGGGATTTGCGGTCTACACATCTTATCTGTCACCATTCTGCTCCTACAACTCTTACGCAACTTCCACTGGTGATACCTGATGGAGGAAGGATTTTCAAAATAAAGTGCGTTAGTTGCTCTGTCGTGTCTGACTCTTTGTGACCCCGTGAGCTGTAGCCCACCAGCCTCTTCTGTCCATGAAATTCTCCAGGCAAGAATACTGGCGTGGGTTGCCATTTCCTTCTCCAGGGGATCTTCCTGACCTGGGGTTCGAACCTGGGTCTACCACATTGTAGGCAGGTTTCCTACAGTCTGAGCCAAGAGGGAAGTACATTCATAATAAAACAGTAGTCAAATGGAGAAACATACCACTTTATTAGCAGCTCAGCATAGCTCCTGATGACTCCAAAGGCAGGCCTTCTCTGAAAAAAATTCAGCTTGGAAAATATGAGTTAGGATCAGAGACCGAGTTTGGCTTTCACTTCCCTGTTCCTTGAACCTAAAATATAAAATATGCTGTAGAAAATTTTGATATTGCATAGAAAAAACCCCAATCTCATGAAGCATGAATGTCTGAGTTGTTTTTGTATGTGGGCATCTACTGTATTTGTCTTGATTTCTTTCTCCTGCTATTTCTTTGGGGGAAACTGCCTCTCTTCCATTTCTGGTCCTTCTGGTGGAGGCTGCTGATTCCACGCTCTGTGCCTCCGCCGTCATGGATGCACTGATTGGGCTGAGGCTTGCGGGTGTGACTCTAGCAAAGCTCATTTATGGGCCAGGAGAGGGAAGTCTTCTCTTGAATGTCACCAGTGGAATTTGTGTAAGATGGAGCCACCGGAGCCCCTGTCCATTCCAAGAAGAACACACACAGTAGTAAAGGACTCGGAGTCAGCACACTCGGAGAGTGGAAGGATGGGAGATAGAACTAGAAAGCTGGATTGGGAGTTGGGAATTCTGAACTCTTGCTACTGACAAGCATAGAATTCTCTTGCAAGGGACTCAGAATTCTCTTGAAGCCTCAGCCTTCTCATCTGGGAGACAGTNAAAGGACTCGGAGTCAGCACACTCGGAGAGTGGAAGGATGGGAGATAGAACTAGAAAGCTGGATCGGGAGTTGGGAATTCTGAGCTCTTGCTACTGACAAGCATAGAATTCTCTTGCAAGGGACTCAGAATTCTCTTGAAGCCTCAGCCTTCTCATCTGGGAGACAGTTGGATCCAGTAACTGACCCCTTCCATCCGACTATTCACTGCAGAGCCTGTGAACACTCTGAGCAGAAGTCGCTTCTTTTCCTGCAGTCTTTGACCCCACACGGTACTCAGCTCAGCCTTCTTCTCAGACAGTTCCAACTGAACAGGCGAATGAAAGGCAGGATTTCTTTGCAAACTTTCTTTTCCATCAGAGCAAACACTGGGCTTGTTGCACTAGCATTCAAATAGTCTCCACGCTGTTTTGTCCCCTGTAGTCCATTGTAGGACCCCCTTGCCCTCACCTTGCCCAAAACCCTTCTTAACTGCCCTTGAAGAGTTTTTAATGACCTTTTATCTCCCAAAGTCCACTGTATGTTCAGTCAGTGCAGAGCAGTGTCCCAGAGCTTTGATGGCCATGGCTCTGAAAAGTACCTTCTAGATTAAATGTTCAAGCTGGGAGCTGGGTGGTTCAGTCTGTTTGGCCTTTGACTTCTCCCTGTGAACAGGAACAAACCAGACTTCCCAGGAAAGATCTTGTGCTTCTGCAGAAGTTGCAGAGAAATAAAGGGACTTTTTGGCTGAGGTGATCAAGCGTGAGTTTTGAGGGTCCACATAGGTGGTGACTTTCTCTGGATATCTGGGGGAAAGAACACATTTGTGGGAGATGGGATACCTAAGTTGTAGTCACAGACCCCTCTCTCCCTCCTAAGCGACCTTGGCCAGCCATTCATTTATCCTCTGTGAGCCCCAGCTGCCACGAGTAAATCAGGACAAGGAGTCTCAGCTCAGGAGTGAGTGTGTCATGACAATTAAAGGAGATCATGAGTGTCGTGCCATTTTGCTGGCACTTTTAGTTTCCTTAGGATATGATGAAGATGACTGAACTAACTCTCAGGAAAGCCATTTGATGTTTGGGAGGGCTGGGGCAGGACAGACCGACTGAGAGGGACCAGTGGGTCTGGTTGAGTAGAACCCAGGAATTTGGCCATCTGAGGGTAGGAAGTCCCCCGTGTAAGCCCTTCCCAAATCTGGAGGTTGGGTGTGCTGAACTCAATCAAGGTGAGTTGATTGGATTTGAGGTGGTGTACTCCTTTTTGGGGCTCCAAAATCACTGCAGATGGTGACTGCAGCCATGAAATTAAAAGATGCTTACTCCTTGGAAGAAAAGTTATGAGCAACCTAGATAGCATATTCGAAAGCAGAGACATTACTTTGCCGACTAAGGTCCGTCTAGTCAAGGCTATGGTTTTTCCAGTGGTCATGTATGGATGTGAGAGTTGGACTGTGAAAAATAATTTGGCTGAGCGCCAAAGAATTGATGCTTTTGAACTGTGGTGTTGGAGAAGACTCTTGAGAGTCCTTTGGACTGCGAGGAGATCCAACCAGTCCATCCTGAAGGAGATCAGCCCTGGGATTTCTCTGGAAGGAATGATGCTAAAGCTAAAGCTCCAGTACTTTGGCCACCTCATGCGCAGAGTTGACTCATTGGAAAAGACTCTGATACTGGGAAGGATTGGGGGCAGGAGGAGAAGGGGACGACAGAGGATGAGATGTCTGGATGGCATCACTGACTGGATGGATGTGAGTCTGAGTGAACTCTGGGAGTTGGGGATGGACAGGGAGGCCTGGCATGCTGCAGTTCATGGGGTCACAGAGAGTCGGACACGACTGATGGCTGAACTGAACTGACTGACTGACTCCTTTGAACGTCGCCTCCCTTTCTCTCCAGGTTTCAGGCAGGGAATAGCTACAGCCTCAGTGCCTCCTTGCTCATTGCTCAAAGTCAAGAGGCGTTTTTATGACAAAGGCGGATGAGCACGTCTAAATATTTAACTGGCAGATCAATCTGTGGCGACAAGGAACGGCACTTTAAAAAAAAACAGAGGAGGCAATCCAATGACGTCTTCACATCTGGCGGTACACCATGGGGAGGGGATGGGGCTCTGTCTGGGTTGTTTTGTTCTCATACAACTCAAGAGGGGAGAGAGCAATACTTCAAACGAACATAGCCTGGAAGATCTGCCTCTGGCTGGTAATTAGAGCTGGCGCACTTGGAGCAGTGGAGAGTGCGTGGGCAAACAGGAAGCTAATGCAGGGAGCTCAAAAGCCTAAGCCAGCTCCATGGCGCACAGAGCTCGAGTAGTCGTTCCCTGACAATGTGCGTGGAGCGGTAACCTCAGGTGCGAGGAAGGAGGACCCGCAAAGTGTAAATCTGAATGAGTAGCTGTCTTTCCCACGTGCAGTGTGGGCAGCATTGGGCTTACTGGCAAGGTGGTGGCTGTCTCTGCCCCTCTGACCTGACCTTGTCATCCTCAAGACGGGAGACAGTGGACTGGTCAAGTAGTGGTGTTATATATGAAGAAGTGGCGTGGTGGTCAGGCTTTATTTTAAGAGCTACAAGTCAGACCTCTGTGATCTTTAGAAGTGCAGTACTGGTGGTACTGCACAGAGGAGCTGGCTTGTCATCAATTTCCAGTGTCCTAAAGCGAGGACAGCAAGAGGGCTGATAGATAATGGTTAGCGATGTCCACTTGTGCTAGACCCTTTGCTAGAAAATTAACATGCTTAGTTATACCTTAAGGTAACTCTGAAATAAACAGAATATGGAAGTGGATGTATGACTACACACATATGTGCATAAACACAAACACAGCACAGACACATACACACACACACTTATCAACACATGTGCACATATATACATACACAAGCATGCACATTTATATAAAGCGTGCACATATGTACCTATGTGCACATATGTTATATGTATTTTACATATATATATAGGGCTTCCCTGGTGGCTCAGACANATCCGGCACCCCCAGCACTTTGCCCCCAGCGCTCTCCCTGGAGTTAATTCAGGAGGGGAACCTGTAATCTGATTTCAGATGTACGGCATTATTATTCCGTTTCTTCCAATTCTTTCCTCCCTAAGCCAGCCAGCTGTCATTCCCCCCGCCACCCGCCATCTCTGTCTCTCTCTCTCCCCATCAACTCCTGTATCACTTTCAGGTCAGTCTCTCTGCATTTGATTTCCCTACCTCCTAATATTGAATTTTAATTCAAAGCCCCCCTTCCCTTGCAAATCCTCTGACGACGCAGACCAACCTGGCTTTCCCCTCTGATTTCCTTCTCCTTTCTTCATTATCAGTGAGTCAGATTAGCATCTGACAAGGGAGCAGAATTGACTCTATTCTGCCTTGACTTCAAAACCTAAGGCGGATTATTGTCCCTGTTATAAATATAAAGGACATTTTAATTTGCTGGAGCCAAGAACAGGCAAGTCCCCCAGAGTCACAGTTGAACAGGGCCCAGAGTACGGGCCGGCCACCTGTTTTCTGCTGAAATGGGGATACGAGGGTGGGCTTTGGAAGAGCCCCTCCCCCTGGTCCCTCCCCGCTATTTTTCTCCACACCCAGTACGAAGAAGAGCTCCTCTCTGGGCCTGGCTGAGCCGCTTGGCAGTTCTGGGAGTCAAGGTGTGTGTGTACTTAGTTACTCAGTCTTGTCTGACTCTGAATCCTGCCAGGCTCCTCTGTCCTTAGGATTCTCCTGGCAAGAATTCTGGAAGTGAAAAGTGAAGCCACTCAGTCGTGTCCAACTCCTTGCGACCCCATGGACTGTAGCCTACCGGGCTCCTCCGTCCATGGGATTTTCCAGGCAAAAATTCTGGAATGGGTAGCCATTCCCTTCTCCAGGGGACCTTCCCAACCCAGGTATCGAACCCTGATATCTTGCATGGCAGGCAGATTCTTTACTGTCTGAGCTAAAGACAGGGAAGTCCCAAAGGGCTGAAAGACTGGGCCCAGTGCAGACCTGGGGTGTGTGGATGTTTGAGGAGGGGTCTTAGCCAGCATGGGACTCCCCCCTTCATAACTACCAAATCCCCTCCCCACCCTTCCTCACTTGCCCCAGTCAAGCTAAGGCCAGCTCTAGGGAGTGTTCGAGTTCCTCTGGGACACGTTGCGCATCCAAGCCTCAGAGCTGCTGGCTCATAGGAGTGTCCTCGTGGTTGGCCTGCACTCTGCCATCCCTCAAGGATCTGAGGGGTGTCCTGCTCTGGAAATAAAGGGCTGTTCTTCTTTCCCTCTGGATGGAGCTTCAGATTCAGAAGTCCCTTGATTTGGGGCTGTGGCAGCCTGGTCCCTCTTTTCTTTTGGGGGGAGGTTAAATCAAATGAATGTTGCTTTTATTTTTAATAATTTTTATTTTTAAACTTTTTACTTTGTGTTGGGGTATAGCTGATTGACAATGTTGAGATGGTTTCAGGCTACCAGCAAGGAGACTCAGTCATACATATGCATATATCCACTCTGCCCCAATTTCCCCAGCTTGGCCTCCTTTTTGAAAGCCCTGCAGCCATTACTTGGCATGGCCTTCTTTATACAGAAGCATCTGGAAAGCAGGGACCACGTGTCGTCCTGCTTATAGCTCAGAAATCCCAGGTCCGACCTCTGGCCGTGGGAGATGTTCCTCTGGTCCTTTTTCTCAGGATGATGCGGCAGCTCTTAGAGGAGGGAGGAGAGCCTGGGCCAAGGGGCTGCGGATCCACACCTTAGACTCCAGTCTGCCCGCTCTGTGTTTGCTGAGTGTGAACGTGGGAAGGTGCATTAGTTCCTGCAGCTGCTGTAACACACGATCACACGATGGCTGACTTACACATTCTCTCACAATTCTGGAGGCAGGAAGTCCAGACTTGGGGTTGATTCTTGCTGGAGGCTCTGAGGGAGAGTTCTCCTGCCTCTCTCCCAAGTTACCAGCCCATCGGTCATCCTTAGATTTTACAGCTGCCTTGCTCCAGCCCCTCCCCCGTGTCACATGGCCTTCTTGTATATCTCAGTGTTCTTGTGTCTTTGCAGAGCCTTCTTATAAGGACATGGGCCATCAGACTTAGGACCCGGCCTCTTCCAGCATGACTGCATCTTAACGTGATTACGTGGCTAAAAGCCTGTTTCCCAATAAGGTCGCATACACAAGTACAAGGAGGAGGGGTGGTTAGGACATAGAATTATCGCTTTGGGGAACACAGTTCAGCCCAAAACAGAAAGCCCCTCAGCTTACCAAATGATGCCAGACCTTAGGAGAAAGAGTTTGCTTCAGTGGAAAGGGAACTGAGTTAAGAGAAGGCTGATTGTACCCCAATCCTAAGCACTCAGAAACCATGCTATCTTGACAAAGTCCNGCCTCTCTCCCAAGTTACCAGCCCATCGGTCATCCTTAGATTTTACAGCTGCCTTGCTCCAGCCCCTCCCCCGTGTCACATGGCCTTCTTGTATATCTCAGTGTTCTTGTGTCTTTGCAGAGCCTTCTTATAAGGACATGGGCCATCAGACTTAGGACCCGGCCTCTTCCAGCATGACTGCATCTTAACGTGATTACGTGGCTAAAAGCCTGTTTCCCAATAAGGTCGCATACACAAGTACAAGGAGGAGGGGTGGTTAGGACATAGAATTATCGCTTTGGGGAACACAGTTCAGCCCAAAACAGAAAGCCCCTCAGCTTACCAAATGATGCCAGACCTTAGGAGAAAGAGTTTGCTTCAGTGGAAAGGGAACTGAGTTAAGAGAAGGCTGATTGTACCCCAATCCTAAGCACTCAGAAACCATGCTATCTTGACAAAGTCCTTTCAGCGTTCATGAACCTCAGTTTCTTGGCATCAGAATGATTTCAAAGACACCTTTTTTTTTTTTTTTTCTAACACTCTATGATTTTAAATTATTTTTGACTGGGCCATTCTCCTGCTTCAAAGCGAAAGACAAAGAATGAATAAGGGACTTCCCTGGTGGTCCAGTGGTTAAGATTTCACTTTCCATTGCCAGGAGTGTGGGTTTGATCCCTGATCGGAGAACTGAGATCCCTCATGCCTCCTGGCCAAAAAGCCAAAACATAAAAACAGAAGCAATATTGTAACAGATTCAATAAAGACTTTTAAAGTGGTCCACGTCAAAAAAAATCTGTAAAAAAAGAATGAACAGTAAGAAAACCAAGGAAGCACAGAAATAGAAAAAGGAAAAAGGGAAAAAGAAAATAAACAAGGACCAAGCATAATGGTGAAGGACCGGGAAGCCTGGCAAGCTGCAGTCTGCGGGGTCACAAAGAGTTGGACACGACTTAGCAACCGACCAGCAACAGCAAAGTATAATGAGCCGGAGAAGATAAGGAGGGAGGTAAGGACAAGGAGAAACATGGAAGCAAGAAAAATCATCAAAGCAGAGTCAAAGAAGGGAGTTTGAGGCGGCAGGTCACAGAGCAGAAAATTGAAGCCTATTTGCCTCTGTGTGTGTGTGTCTGTGTGTGCATTTAACCTTGTTTGCCCATAATCTGACTGCAAAAGAAAAATATAGCTGTATAATGAGGAGCAGAGCATTTTCCCTGGTTGCATACAAACTTCTGCTTTATAAACCATTATCTCCCTGAAGCTATTAATTTAGAGCATATTGTGCGAGGGACTGCCAAGGCACGACCACAGGAAAGGGTGTGTGTGTGTGTGTCTGTGTGTGTGTGTGTGTAAAGGGAGAGTTTTCTTTTCCTTCTCCTCTCTTAAATAAAGCAGTTTGCTGGCAGAAGCGAGGTCTGGGAGAAAACTATTTTTCGGCTTGTTTGTAGCTGCCTCCCTTATGTTCCTCCTGGAAAAACTGCAATGGATATTGCCTTAGTCTATGCCTAGCAATCCTTGTGCCACCCCGAGCCCTGTGTCCTGAAGAGGCTGCAATCAGAGCCCCACAGTATCTCTAGATCTCTTTGTGATTCTTTTTTAAAATTGTGTTTATTTGTTTATTTTATTTTGGTTGCACTGGGTCTTTGTTGCTGTGGTTGCGGGCTTTCTCTAGTTGTGCCGAGTGGGGGCTACATCACAGAGCATGGGCTTCTCGTTGAGATGGCTTCTCTTGTTTCTGAGCACAGGTTCTGGGCACATGAGGTTTCTGTAGTCGTGATGTGTGATTTTAGTTGCTCCATGGCATGAAGGATCTTCTTGTGCCAGGGATTGAACCCGTGTCCCCCGCACTGGCAGGCAGATTCTTAACCACTGGACCACCAGGGTAGTCCCTCTCTGTGGCCTTCTCAAGGGCAGGGATCCTTGAGCTGAGATCCTGTAAATAAATCTCCTCATTGGTAACAAGCTGCAGCCCCACCTCCTTTAAACTAGTGCTCTCAATTTCCTGGACAGTACGCTATATCCCCTCAATTATGTTCGCCTCCCAAATGGTGTGGTTGCTGCTCTTAAGAGTTCCTGTGCAATAATGGTGCAGTAGGTAGATTTGCCCAACTTAACAAATAAAAATCCACCATGCCCATTAAATTAGAATTTAAGAAGAATTTTTTTTTTTTTAGTATGTCTCCAACATTTCATGAGACACACTTACTAAAACAATTATTTGGTGTTTATTGGAAATTCAGATTTGCAGGGTATCTTGTGCTTTATCTGGCAATCTTGCAGCAGAGGGCAGACAGCAAAAAGCCCTCCTACCCTGCCTGCTGTCATTCTCTTTGGGTCTTGGGCTGCTGAGTCCCTGCACCATTGGCAGTCTTCTCTTTCCCACTCCCCCTGACATTTTCATATGATATATGAGTTCTTCTTCTTCGAGGTCAGTCCCTTTTGGACAGAAGGGGTCAGTTAAATGCCACGAATAAATAACTAGCCTTGCTTGTCACCTAGATTAGCCCTTGGGAAGGATCACCTTTTTGCTGAGATACATCAGCGTCGCTCACTTAGAGCTCCTTTTTTTTTTTTTTTTTTTTGCCCCTGCATGCATCCCTTCATGGGTATTTATCTTTTGCCACTAAAACACCAGGCAGGGGGGGAGCAGTGTGGCATGAGATCCATCACAATAGCAAACATTCCAGCAATCACATTCCTAGGACTCTGCCCCAAGGAAATAATCAGAGACACGCACAGAGATTTATGTGCGAGAATGTGCCTCACGGAGCTATTTATAATAGTGAAATATTGGAGACCCTCTATGCGCCCAACAACAGAAGCATGGTAAATTATGGGACATTCTTGAGTGGAATATTATGTGACAACTAAAAATCATGTTTTTAGAAAAATGTTTTATGAGACAGCAGTATGAATAATACAGAGAGTAGGAAGAAAAAGTGAACATGGCGCTGTGATCCTGATACACCCAGGGAAAAGTCGAGAAGGAAATTCACCAAAATGTTAGGTGCTTAGAAGAGTGTGGGGCCCAGCCTGCAAGACTGCATATGATTCATTTAAGACTTTTCCCCCTTTCTCGTGGCCAGGGCAGAGTGGTTGAAAATCAACACGAGAGGGCGATTTGGCTCACTGTTACCTATGGGCCATTGCTTGGTGGTTGTTTTTCCGAGCTGGGGTAGAGTATGAAGCAAGAAGTGGGGTGAGATCCTTGCCTCTGTTCATCTGTCTTTCACAAATGAGGACACCTTTGTTCCAGTACCCCGGAGCACCCATCTCTAAGCTGCAAGTTAATTGCTGGCTAACAGCCAGATCATGGCAACCCACTCCAGTATTCTTGCCTGGAGAATTGCCATGGACAGAGGAACCCGGCGGGCTACAGTCCATAGGGTTGTAAAGAGTCGAACGTGACTGAAGTGACTTAGCACGCACGCACACACCACCATTTATGATTTCCTCTGACTTTTAGCAGTGGTTCCCCACCTGTAGAGGACGCCCTGTAGAACTAGGGCTCAGTAACCCATAAGGGTGCTCCATGCAACTGTCAGGGCATCCAGGAGACACGTGTGCCATTTTTTCATAGAGATTAATGCTGTGGCCATCCATGCAATACAGAATAGGTTTGTTTAATAAGTCTTGTGTATGTCATACAGTTATACGTTTCTTTGTTTTCTAATCAAACAACTTAAGTGATATACTTATCAAATGACAGTCAGTGAAGCACAGAAATTATTTGTTTCTTAAATTGTATTGCTGATCATCGTTTTATGTTTCTGGAGTGAAAGTATGGACTTCATATGTTTTTGGACTTTGAAGTTTTATTTGTTCTATATGAATGAATACTTCACCTTCATACAGCTGGTTTACAAAGAGTTCTTAAAAAGGGGAAGAAATTGTTCTTAATTTGAGTAGTTTGGGAATTTTTGGCCTATAGACCAAAGTTAAACTTCTCAGCATGACCTTCTGGACCAGAAATTCTAGCCTCAACCTTTTCACACTTCCTCCTAACTAGACTCTTTCTTGAACATGTGTTTGCCTTCAAATCGTCCACATTTTCACCTCTCTGTTTTACTTCAACAACAAATTAAAGTATCACGTGCTCTCTGAAGACTTCCTGGTGTTTGAATTAGAGATGGCTTCTTGCTTTGTGGTGGCTTCCCTGGTGGCTCAGAGGTTAAAGCGTCTGCCTGGAATGTGGGAGACCCAGGTTCGATCCCTGGGTTGGGAAGATCCCCTGGAGAAGAAATGGCACCCCACTCCAGTACTCTTGCCTGGAGAATCCCATGGAGGGAGGAGGCTGGTAGGCTACGATCCATGGGGTCGCAAAGAGTCGGACATGACTGAGAAACTTCACTTTCTTTCTTTCTTGCTTTGTACCTCCAAAACATCTTGTTCACACCTTATTGAGGCATTTGCAATCATTTGTTCAGGTTTCCATCTCCCCCACGAATCTCTGGGCAATTTGGGAGGAAGATACGTGCTTTATACGTTTAAAAAATTATCCCAGCTTCTTGCACATGAGTGCAGGCAGGTAGGTTTCTTGATTGAGATAATCACCTTGATCCCAGCCCAAACAGAAGTTCTCAAGCTCAAGGGTTCTGAAGCATTCATTCAACATCTTTTTATTGAGCACCTACTATGGGCCAGATACTATTATTGGCAATGGCGATATGGTGGGAATAAGTCAGGTGTCTCCTCTCAGGGGAAGGCTCATTCTAGTGAGATGGATGATGGATGGAGAGTAACATAAACAAAAAACAGAATCTTGGAACAAAAACAGGGCAATGTTATTCATTCAGTCATTCAGCAGATATTTATTGAATACCTATGACACATTAGATGTCCTCATTGCTGGGAATACAGAAGGAAACAAAGGAAAGATTTTGTTTTCAAGGCTTTCTGAGGATGGAAAGGGACCTGTGGGTGGGATGCGGTGTTAGGTGAGAGGGTGGAGGAGGCATTCATCCATCAAGAAGCTGCCAGGGACCTAGATGATGAAGAGGACGGTACTCGAATAAATAGCCATTTTTATAAATAATTAAGAAACTCCTTTTATGCTCTGAGAATGTTCTGGAGTCTGCGGGTCTTCAGCCTCCTGTGTAAGCCTCCAAGCTGGTTTAGGGAGCAGAGTCCTGAAATTCATTTCATGTACCTTCGATGAGTCCATCTATTTTAAATGGTTATGAATAAAGAAATCAGTTGAGTTTCACCCTAAGGGTCTCCTCTCCAGAAACAAAGCAAGATAAAATTTTGGATTATATTTTTTTCATCAGATCTTCCATGCTAATCTTATGGAGCAGGGTGGCCAGGCTCATTACCCACAGCTGGCATTATGGTAGATTTGTCTAGAACCCTGAGTCCCCTGACTTAACATCTGAGTTCACCCAAGGCATCTGGAATCAGCCCTTATGGCATGTTCAGTGTTCACTGGAACTCCTGGTTCCAAAAATCTTGCGGCAGAAGTACTTTAAAGTGTCGCTTGTTCTTTCCCTCTGGGGATGGACAGGACTACACTCCAGGCAGATGGAGAGTTGCATTTCTTGTGTAGGGAAAAGGAGACAGCCCTGAGCTCTGGGTTGAGTGTCTCAGTGGGGTGATTTTATGTTAAGTCCTGTCCTTCTCTTGATCTGGTTTTGTACTTCTGCAAAGGGAACTGGGCTTCCCTGGTGGCTTAGACAGTAAAGAATCCACCTGCAATGCAGGAGACCTGGGTTCGATCCCTGGGTTGGGAAGATCCCCTGGAGAAGGGAATGGCAACTTATTCCAGTATTCTTGCCTGGAGAATTCCACGGACAGAGGAACCTGGCTGGTTACAGTCCATGGGGTCGCAAACAGTCATACACGACTGAGTGACTAACACACACACAAAAGGAACTGGTGAGACAAAATGTCATGTCTGAATTACCACGATTATTTAATCATTTGCTTTAAAGAGCTGGGGAAATTGAGTCTCAGTGTCAGGCAGAGGCTCCTCGCCATCTCGGAGAAAATTGCCTTTCAATAGAGAACAATTCCTCTCCGGTTCCCTGTTCAGCACGCTGGCCACCGCCAGACCTGACTTCCTCCCCAGCAAGCTTTTGTTCAGGGCAGCCTGCAGAGAGGCTGCAACAAGCACACTGGCCTCCGGGCCCCAGTTTCTCATTTTCCACCCGGGTGTCATTTAGATGGAAGCTTTTATTACCTCTTTTTCTCCTGGGTTCCTTTCTTTTCTATTCTGATGCGTCCACAAATACAATTAGAGAGGACAAATGCTAATTTCATGGAGAGCTGGAAACTATTTTTTTTTTTTTTTAAAAAGAGACAGGACCTCAGAGGGAGGACGTTCTCTACTTTCACAGAGGCAGTGAAGCAGAGTCGAGGGGGTGGAAAGAGAGGAGGCTGTGATTCGGGAAGCTGTGCTCCCTGCTCTTGGCATGAAAGAGAAGTCGACTCAAGTGTCCCTGCCTGAAGTGACATACATTTGTATGGGAGGCAGGATCCATTGACTGGAAAATGCGGGGACATGCCAGGGACTAGCTCACGATCTCAAAGGGGTTTTAACACAGGCGCTGATTGTGGCCATGGACACCCAGAGAGCGTTGCCATAGCTCCGTGTCTCCGTTAGGAATCCTGCAATTTGGACGCGTCTGGAGGTGTAGGACTGAGTCTGTCCAGTGGAGGGCACCAGCGGGCTCCATCCGCAGAGCAGCCTTCCTCTGAACACTCCCGGCTTCCCTAGGAGGGTTGACAGACAAGGCTGGGCTGCCTTCATCTCTTCAGCCGCCTGAGCCTGGCTTCCATCTGTCCAGGGAGAGCAGGAGCCCTGGATCCAGAGTCACCAGCCTTGGGTTTTAGCCTCAGCTCTGAGACCCCCAGACATCTTGGCCTTTGTTTTCCTATCTTCCAAATTTGTGATAATTATCTCAGAGGTGCCTTTCAGCTGGAACACCCTGCAGTTCTATGACTCACAGGTATGACTGATGCTCTGAGCAGAAAGGGAGATTAACTTGAAATGTTCTTGAAGCTCCTTCGAGTAGGGGTGATTTGTGGACAACTTCAGTTAGAGGAACAAGGAAACAGGATCATGTCCTCCCAACAATCTCTTGAATCAGAACTGTATTAAGTTTTGAAACTTAGGTCCCTGGAATCTTTTCAGCAAGCTTATTAAAAGGAAGCAACGTGGTTAGGCTTGCAGTAAAGGGTGAGTCAAGCACCATAACAAATGACCCCCAATAACAAATAATCCCCAAATTTCAGGAGCCTAAACACAATCAAATTTTATTTCTTATTGATGTCACAGTCCAATGCAATTTGAAGGAGATGAAATGGGCTCAGCTCCACGGAGTCATTCAAGGACTCCAGACTCCTCTCAATTTGGGACTCCATCCTTCCCGTCCTCAAGGTGTTCTGTTCAGCCAGGGGGAGGGGGAGAGGGGGGGCTGTTTACAGGTCAAGCCAGGAAGTGATGTATATGGGGCATGTGTGCTAAGTCACTTCTGTTGTGTCTGACTCTGTGTGATCCTATCGACTGAAGCCTGCAAGGATCCTCTGTCCATGGGATTCTCCAGGCAAGAATACTGGAGTGGGTTGCCATACCCTTCTCCAGGGCATCTTCCTGACCCAGAGATTGAACCCGTGTCTCTTACATCTCCTGCACTGGCAGGCAGGTTCTTTACTACTAGTGCAACCTGCGACGCCCTGGATATACATGGTGCCGGCCATGTGGCCCCACCTAAGGGCTCAGGGAATGAGTAATATGGTGCCAAAGGAAGGAGAAAAAAGGTTTTGGTGAGGACTGATGATCTCTGCCTATCTCGGGGCTGTTTCTGAGAATGAAGAAGTGGGGTTGTAACTTGCCCCTGACTGTAGAACACACACTGTTTGGATGATCAGAGCGTCTCTGGCACTGTGGGACTGGGTCTTGCCAGGGCTATGTTTCCCATAAAAGCACTATGTAGGCTGGGCTGGGGTGTGCTCTGAAGTCAGATGTATCATGCAGCTAATCCCAGCCCCATTAATTAACCATGAGAACTTGAATAAGAAACCTGTTCCCAGAGTACAGATGAGGCAACTGAGGGTTATAGAAACTGACTAACCCAATTTCAGAGGGTCGTGGTGAGGATTAGATGAAATCAGATATTTAGAGGTGACTGGGACAGAGAGGACACTCGATAAATAGAATCAGAGGTCTTTTTTCACTTCCCTTCTGGGATCATTCTAACACCCTAAGAACCCTATTAGGAACACTGGTCTATGGCTCAGCTCATTAATGAATTTGGGCCATTTCCAGCTCCCTGAAACATTGTAAGATCCTTTCCACCCCTGCTGAAAGGGAGGGTTAATGTTAGCTCTGAGGCTGGCATGTGTTCAATAAGACATAAAATAGAAGCTGAAAACCATAGAGAAGAAGGGGCAGAGATAATTACACTAAAAATCAAGGCTACTTAAGTGACAGCAATTGAATATTAAATTTAGTTTTGAGATGTCTGGTAGCCATGGCAAAAAAGGGGAATTGAATGGATGACACAGATCTCACTGTCTGATTTTAGAAGGCATGATTCTTTGCAAGGGAATATTAACTGTGTAAGGGATTGATAGACTTAAGGGGTTGCAAAGAGTTGGACATGACTGAATGAGTAACACCACCAGACATCAAAGACACTGATCAGGTGCTTATAGATAACCATCACTGACCCTTTTTTCTAGGCAATTGGCTCTGAAAAACTGCCTTTAGAGTTTTGAAAGTTTATCTGGGGCAGAATGGAGGTGGTGATCCCCAGGATTTAGTGGCAGGCTGGTGCTTCCCAAAGGTAGCGTAAATAGACGCTCCCCTGATGAGATTTGAAGGATCAGGACACAGGAGGGGCTTCCCAAGTAGCACTAGTGGTAAAGAGCCCACCTGCCAATGCAGGTTAGAGGTTAGAGATGCCAGTTGGATCCCTGGGTTGGGAAGACCCCCTGGAGGAGGGCATGGCAACCCACTCCAGTATTCTTGCCTGGAGAATTCCATGGACAGGGGAGCCTGGTGGGCTGCAGTCCACAGGATCGCACAGAGTTGAAATGACTTAGCACACACTCAGGCAGGACACAGGGGAGAGGACTCTGTCTTTTACAGGCTGGATTCTAAGAGCCAGGAATCACCCTCCACAGAGTCACAGGGACTGTGAATGTGATGGGGACAGAGTAGAAATGCTGCTGCCGAGTCCTCCCTCGGGCTCCCTTTCCAGTAGCTTCGCTGGATGATGTGCAAGGATGCGGCTGACCTGTCCAGGGCCGGCCCTGTGCTGTTGTCTTGTGCTGACTATAAATCCTTCTGAAATCATTTTGCATTTGATTTAGAAGCCCATTTGCCTAATTGGAATGATAAAACAACACTACATGCAGATGTCTCACTATTTTTAAAAACCCAGTTTGCCTTTAATGAGTGCTTGATGTGGCTGCTGGTGGCAGCAAGCGTAGAGGTGCCAAGGCCGGGAGACGGGGCTGCTGAAATGGGATGGCCACTGAGCAAAGCTGTCAATTTATTTTCTAAGAAAGATTTTAGGGGAGCAGATCGAGTTAAAATCTACAGGAAACACTTCCATCCAGGAATCTTTTAAAGATCGTGCCAACATCAACAACAAGGAGCACGTTTGGAAAGTGCTTTGCAAACTTCCACAGAGAGCTCCACATCACTGACACCTGAAGTCAGGAGTGTTTACAAAACACCTATGCAGAGGGGCTGCTAGTACTGGGTGTTTGCTTTTAAGTCCTGCTTATTTACACAGTTGTGCTGGGGCCTTGAGGGGACAGGAATCATTCTCCTCTTTAATAAACAAGGAAACTGAGTCACAGCCACCAGTTGGACTGACTTCATCGCAACTTGGATACTGTCACATGCACTGGCCTGGGTTTTGGAGGCCGACCTCACAGCAAGTTTATGGGGTGACCATTTGACTTGGGACCTTAGGCTCAGTCTCCATGTGGACTGCATCTGGCAAGTGGTGGAACTGGCATGGAAATAAAGCAAGCCAGGACGACTGCTGTAAATCTCTCCTTCCTGCAGAATTTGACCCAAGTGGCCGCCAGGCCTCTTCCAAGTGTCACACATCTGGTCCTGTTTCCTTCCCTTGTCCTGCCCTCAGACCTTCTTCAAAAGGCTGTAAACACTAGATGTATTCAGGGCCAGCCCTGCACACTCTACCCTCCCTGGGTTTAGCCCCAAGAGACAACGAGGCAACCAGGAATGTGTGAAAGATTTGGCATCAGTAGAGGACTTGGATTGGAACCTCAGTGCAGCTATTTTTAAAATTGTGTGGCTGTGGGTAGATAACCCAGGGTTGTTGTTGTTTTCAGTTACTCAGTCATGTCCAGTTCTTTTTGACCCCGTGGACTGTAGCATGCCAGGCTTCCCTGTCCTTCACCGTCTCCTAGAATTTGCTCAAAATCATGTCCATTGAGTTGGTGATGTCATCCAACCATCTCATCCTCTGTCGTCCCCTTCTCCTCCTCCCTTCAATCTTTCTCAGCATCAGAATCTTTTCCAATGAGTTGGCCCTCTGCATCAGGTGGCCGAAGTATTGGAGCTTTAGCATCAGTCCTTCCAGTGAATATTCAGGATTTATTTCCTTTAGGATTAACTGGTTTGATCTCCTTGCTGTCCAAGGGACTCTCAAGAGTCTTCTCCAACACTATAATTCAAAAGCATAAATTCTTCAGCGCTCAGCTTTCTTTATGGTCCAACTCTCACATCTGTACGTGACTACTGGAAAAACCATAGCTTTGACTATATGGACCTTTGATGGCAAAGTGATGTCTCTGCTGCTTAATATGCTGTCTAGGTTTGTCATAGCTTTTCTTCCAAGGAGCTAGTGTCTTTTAATTTCCACAGTGATTTTGGAACTTCATTTGAATAGAATCTCTTTTGAACCCTAACTTGTGAGTATGATCCCCAGCAGCACAATCTGCTTCATCTACTTATTTGTTAGAAATACCAGTTCTTGGGCCCTGCCCTAGACTGACTGAAGGGTAAACTCAGTGGGGGTGGGGTCCAACGGTCTGGGCTCTTAAACCCTTCACGTGCTTCTGGAGCGTGCTTACATTTGAGAACTGTTGCTCTGACTGATGCTGCTAGTAACCTTACAAAGAGGTGGTGACGCTGTCATTAAACCAGGTCAGGTGAGTGGTGCGGTGAGCGATGGTCACGAGCGCGGCTCATCATCACAATCAGCATCCCGTCTTCTCTGGAGAGTCCTTCTAGCTTGAGAGACAGAAGGTTCATGGCTCAAAACAGCTGCCTGGCCCTTGTTCTCTTAGTGGATGCTTAAGACCCGGGGCATAGACCTCTTTATGCAGTCGTATTTCCTTGGCCTTTTTATTCAAGCTCTGGAGCAGTGGGAAGAGTTCCATGAGAGAGAGGATGGTGAGTCCTGCAGGTACTGTTCGGGCAGCATGTTGACCCCTGTGTACCACTACCTCCCCCATGATGAAGGTCATTTTCCAGAGAGGAAGGACTTTGTCTGGAGGTGGCATGAAGACTTTCGGTCCCTGGATCCCAGAAGGGACTTTTGTTTGTTATCTTTTGTTTTCCCCACCCCCAGTCTTATTATTACTTTTCTGTGGTTCATTAACTTCCAATAAGATAGCAGAACTCCTGAAGTGGTTTTCTTACCCCAGAATAATCCCACACAAAAGTAATACGAAAGAGTTACGAAACCTTTGTAAATAGTTCACATTTAAATCATCCTTCCTACCCCAAGTACCTTCATTTTGCTTCTTGAAACACCCCTTGGAATTAGGCAGGGTGGGGATGATTATCAATATTTTACAGACGTGGGGCCTGAAGCAGAGAGGGAGTGAGGACTTAACGGATCACGTGGTGGCCCCTGAGTCAGGAACCCGGCCTCTGGCTCTCACTGCTGGATCGGGGATTTTTTTTACAAGATTATTTTTAAGATTTATTTATTTATTATTTATGTGGCTGCACAAGGTCTTAATTGTGGCACTCGAGATCTTCAGACTTGGTTGCTGCATGTATGTGGGATCTAGTTCCCTGACCAGGGATTGAACCCTGCAATGGGAGGTCACTGGACCCCTGGGGAAGTCCCTGGGTGGGGAATTCTGAGGGTCCTGCTCCCGGAGGCTGTGGTGGACATGGGGAAACAAACAGTGCTTGTTTATCAAGCAAGGGAGCAGAACACTGATTTAGCACCTGGTGTAGGAGAGGCCCCTGACCTCCTCAGTCTCCTGGGAGTGGAGAGGAGAGGGGGAGCAGGGAGCAGAGAATTCGCAGGCCTGAAGGGAAGGAGATGCTAAGGAGTCGCTTGGCAGTCTTTGCACAGAAGGTCTGAAGCTCCATACCCGGGAGCTGTGGGGCAGGCATCGTCCCCCTGGGAGGTGTCTGTCTTCCAGTCCTATAACCGAATGTGGCAGATTCACCCTGGGTGTTGCCGCTCTGAGACAGCACGTTCCAATATCCCCGTCTTGAGGTTTGGCCCTGGTTCTCTGACCGTTTTTACATTTTGTGCATGTTATCTCAAGCTTGATCTCCCTGTGATCAGGCAGGATCCGAGCAGCCACTGTGACAACCAGCTAGGAACACTGAGGCTCAGAGAAGCTGGTTGAAGGGACGGTGAGCGAGGGTTTAGGACTCAGCCACCAAACATTGTCCCTCGTGTCTCCCTTCCTGAGGGAGCAGCAAGTCTCACAGAGACCAGGTGGGACAGGGCCTTGCAGCGGCCGCACACCCCCTGCCTCCGTTCCTGCTGGGCCCTGGCATCAGCCTGGATTGGGTCTGAGTGATGAGCAAGACAAATGGTCCAGTGGAGTGGAGGTGGGATGAGGGTGGGGGGTCTGCTTTCTCTCTCTTCTTTTTCCTGCCAGTAATCCAGCTGTTCTCATTCCAGACCCTTTGAGGGAGGGTTAACAACCTCTTCTGTTGGAGGTACCAGCTGCAGACACTACCCCCAGAGGAGACGTAAATCATCCTGCCTTTTGCTACCAAGGCATCAGACACAAGAGGAGATGTGTGTGCATGCGCGTGTGTGTGCATGTGTGTGTGAGAACAATGTGATCCTCATTGTATCATCTCAGCTACTCGTGCCCCACCCAGGGAAGCTGGTGCAGCCTCCTGCAGGAGGGGAGAGCGCGAAACAGAGGAGAGCTGGCCGGCCGCGGGTGAAGGGATCAACTCCAGGCGAGAGCCTCCCCCTCTCACCAGTGCAGAGGCAGTACATCCTCCCTGCATCGCCCCTCACCCTCCCAACAAAGGACACAGCACTGGAGCTGGAAAGGCCCTCAGAGAGAGGGCGGTGCACCCCGCTTCACAGAGAAGGGACAGGGCAGGGCCCAGAGTGAGTGAGTGACTGAGGCAGTTTTCGTCAACTGATGTCACAGGAGGCTTAGAGGCAGAAGCCAGTGTTCTTACATTCATGCCAATGCCTCACCACTCACCTTGGCCATGAATTTCATGATAACAATAAATGTTCACAATCCTGACTCATCAGACCAATTAGTTTCAATATTTTTTTAATCATAGGAAACATCCAGTAATGAGAGCTGACTTTTATCAAGTGGCTTCTGTGCCAAGTGCTTCCCAAGGATTGGTTCCTCTAACATCCCTACAGTGGTTGAGACAGCTACCATTGCCACCTCAGGAAACTGAGGCTTGGGTTAAGATGCTTGCCCCACCCAGGTTCACAGCTTTCACTAACATCAGGCTGGTCTCGATTCATAAAATATCTGAAGAGCTGGGATGAAGTCAGGAAGCTTAAGCTGCTTTAAATGCTGTTCAAACACAAACAGTAAGTGGTAGAACCAGGGATTGAGCCCAAGAAGTCCAACTCCAGATCATGAGTTTTAGTTACACAACTGGATGTCTCCCCCAAGTCTTCTTCCCGCTTATTAATACATCTGCTTGGGCTTCCTTATGATAACATTTGTTCAAAGTCTTGTTTGACTTTCTTTTTTGCCTCTCTGTGTGGCTTTGCAGAATCTTAGTTCCCCAAGCAGGGATTGAACCCAGGCCACTGCAGTGAAAGTGTGGAGTCCTAACCACTGAACTGCCAGAGCATTATCTTGACTTTCTAAGTGGTACATTCATGACTCTAGAGTCTAGTGGCCCAAGTAATTTTTGTAGCACATGTTGTTTTCCAGAGCTGTAGATAAAGGTGAGCAATGCATCCTAATAGTTGATGACTGTTGAATCAGGAAAAAAAAAAAAGAGATGAGAAAAAAAAAAAAGGATATCAAAGATAGATTTTTTTTTTTTTTGCTGATGGTAAATGATCTTTGAAGTCAGTACTCCTGAGAGTAAGGTGAAAAATACCAAAATGATGTAGCCCTGTGGAGTACTTGCTCTCAGTAACTTTCATTTATGCCAAGAGCAATGAAACAATAAAGGAGCTGATGTCTTGTGTTATAAGAAGTGCTTTTGTTGCTGTTTTTCCCAAATTTATGTAACTAGCTTTCATTAAGGTTTAGCTGTGAGGTCATGCATAAAATATCTGAAGAGCTAAGATGCAGTCAAGTGGCTTAAGATGCTTTTTCACTGTCGAAACTCAACTTCAGCTGAGAGTCTGGAGTTCTTCGCTTCATGTCGTTGCCTATTTAAACCTCCGTAGTTTCCTCCCTGGGAGGCTTTGTCAGCTCCAAGCCTTGCTCTCAGAGATTCTCTGTGTGGCTGAGGACTTTGGATGAGTGAGCCTTGGATCGGTGGGGAACATCCAGGGATGGTCCGATGTTGTTCTGGGCCCGCCCACCAAAGGGGTTTGAGCCGTGGCTGGACTACATCTGTTTGCCCGGCTCATCCTGCTTCTTTGCCTTCCTCTGCCCTTGGCCGTCACTCCCTCTTACATCCTGCGCTTACTCCACCAGCTCCATGTCGATGAGTGGAAAGGCATCTCCAGCGTTAGAGGTCAACGTGAGTGTGGAGCCTGTCTGCAGACATGGGCCCTGAGGAGTTCTCCACTCACCGTCATTTAGCTCCATGGAAACTCTGGACCAGCCCAAAGGGGCNCTTACTCCACCAGCTCCATGTCGATGAGTGGAAAGGCATCTCCAGCGTTAGAGGTCAACGTGAGTGTGGAGCCTGTCTGCAGACATGGGCCCTGAGGAGTTCTCCACTCACCGTCATTTAGCTCCATGGAAACTCTGGACCAGCACAAAGGGGCTGGCCAGGCAGCAGGAGTAGCTGATCCTGTTGCCTTGAGCCTTGACCCAGAGAGGGTCAGTGCCTTGGTTGGTAGCCTCTAGGAGAAAATGCTGCTAAGACTCTTGTTGACAACATGCAAGTTTGAGTCCCAGACACTTGGGTGCAAATCTGCTTCTCAGATGAGATCTCAGACAAGCTACTCAACTTCTGTGAGCGTACATTTAAAATGAGTGGGATGATTGGGAAGGTGGAGTGAGATACTGGTTACTTTTAGCAAAAGGTCTGGAAAATCGTAGTGCTGTGCTAGGTTGCTTCAGTCGAGTCTGTCTCTTTGTGATCCTAGGGATTGTAGCCCACCAAGGAGTACTGGCATCGGTCGCCATGCCCTTCTCCAGGGTATCTTCCCAGTCCAGGGATTGAACCCAGGACTCCCGCATTGCAGGTGGATTCTTTTCTGTCTGAGCCACCCTCGTGGATGCTCAGTAAGTAAGGATGATCATTACTGCTTTCACAGTTGGGGAATATGTCTCATTGTCCCCACTCTGAAGTTCTAGGAAAGTATACGAGTCAGTCTCTTCCTCCCTCTGCACCTGCTTCCTTCCCTCCCTTCCATCTTTCCTTCCTAATTGAACAGGTTCTCATGGAGAGGCTAGTTTCTGCAGGGAGCACTTCTGGGCCCTCTGACCTTCAGGCTCCTTGTCCTCCAAGAGCCCTGACTCCCACCCACCTTCCCTCTCCCCTCGCGCTCCCGGGGCTGCTGGCTGCCCCTTGGCCTGGCTCATTGCTGCCCAGTGACAGCACTTCCTCTGTCTTGTGCCCTCCCCCACCTGAGACTGGGGCTGGCTTCCTGGGAGAGGAACCAGACAGTGTGGCTGTAATGAGTCTGCAGTGTTATTTCTCTCTCAGCCCTTCTTGCTGGGATCAGAATGAAGCTGTCATTGCTCGGTGGCTAGAAAGGTCCCCGGAAAAAACCACGAACAACCTTCCCCCTGAGCGTCAGCATTTGGGGCTTAATTGTGTTTTGTTAATCAGGAAAACAATTAATTTGGCTGCTGCCTTTTTGGTGGGGTGTTTTTTTTTTTTCCTTTTAATATAAGAGATGCTACTATGATGATCCACGTGATGTCTCTAGATTCAATTTCTCTCGCTCCCCAAGGCAAGAAACGACTCCTCTCTGTATCCATGACATCGGAGACAGTGGGGCGAGGCACTGCGGCTTCTAAAGAAGTCTGGTTTCTAAAACTTAAATTTAGATGTCTCCTTCACAGATGTGAAAGGGCTCGGGCCCTGGCTCTCTAACCCTCCCCTTGCCTCCAGTCCAGGAAAGGCAAGGAGGCTGAGGCCCCAGAGGGCTGCCCAGAGACCCCCTTCAGAGTAGAAGCCCCGAAGGTCCTGGTTTCACCCTTTCTCCTGTCCTCCCCTCACTTTGTGACAGAAATGGTGATCCCCACTCCCTGTCACTAGGAGGACACTTTGTAGGGCTTGGGATGGGGGCTGGGAGACAGGGTGGGGGCTGTGTTCCTTCACCCCCAGGTGTTAACAACTGATAGGAGCTTGATTCCAGGCCATACAAAAGAACCTCCCCGCTACCAAGGCTCCAAAAGTGGTTATCCATTCTGCTCAAATCTCCTGTAGACCAGAGCACTCCTTGGGAGAGAACCAGGTGAATAGGGCCCTGCAGACAGGACTCCGCATTTAAGCAACCAGTCAAACACAGTTTGTTGAGAGTTTGGAGTGTGTGCTCTCTAAGGACAGCAGCCCATCTCTGTCTTATTCACTGAAAGACCCAAGGGCTTAAAACAGCTGGGCACGTGGTAGACACTCCAGTATGGGTTGAGGAATGGTGGGGACAAATTCACCCCAGAAAATAACAAGCCTCTGGTGATGTGCACTGGTCAACCAGGCTTTGAGCAAATTGGAGACACCAGTGGTCTTGGGGGATGAGTTCTGACACGTGAAAAATTTAGTCGCTTAGTCGTGTCTCTTTGTGACCCCCATGGACTGCAGCCCGCCAGGGTCCTCTGTCCATGGAGTTCCCAGGCAAGAACATTCAAGTGGGTAGACATTCCCTTCTCCAGGGGCTCTTCCCAACCCGGGTCTCCTGCACTGTAGGGGGCCTCTTTACTGTCTGAGCCACGGGGGAAGCCCGCCTGACGTGAGAGGAAGATTTCTCCAAACTGAAGGGCCGGTGACAAAGTCCTTCAGCAAGAAGTGATGGAGAGGGACGAGAGCACACCTTCATCGTGGAACTTGGGTGCCTGGTGCCCCCCGAGGCATTTCATGACTGAGACTTTCCTGTTACTTCCTTAAAACAGCCTGTAAGGGGTGTTCACATTTGCACAGTCAAGGAAGCGCAGGCTTAGAGCAATAAGTAGCTGGCCCGGGATGACACAGCTGTTTGTGGAGGAGTCAGGATTTCCCACAAAGGTTCATGCTTCTGCCACGACCCTATAGTGCTTCTCGTATGGGGGCTGCTTGAGTGGCCAGAGTGGATACATCTGTGTGCTCGGCCTTGTGGGTGTGGGGAAGGGCTGCAGCCCCAGTGAACAGGACCCACTTCCTCTCGGGACGTCCGTACACTCTGGGCTTTGGCTCCTGGCCACTCACTGGACCAAGACAGTGGACCTCGGACAAGATGCAGAGCTTCTCGGTGCCTCAGTTTCCTCGTTTACAATGAAAATACCAAAGGCACCAATTCATAGGGTTGCTCGTGGATGCAGCACTTATAACTGTGCCCGATCCCAGCAGGATGGAGGTAGGTGAAAGCTGTTATCAGGACACTCTCTATATCTTTATATGTCCTGTGTCCATGGAGGGTCACCTGTGTGATATATTGCTCTTAAATTATTAACAAAAGCCTGGTCCCCAGGTGCCCTCTCCAGAAAATCAAATTTCTAACCAGGTGCTCCCGAAATGCTGATTATTAAACACTGGGAAAGCACACCATCATCTAGATGGCTTTTTATCACTGTGGTGTAGGCACAGAGGGTATTATTACGCTGAGTGGAAAAACCTACATTTAGCGAGAATCCGTGCTGGAGGCTTAGTCCTGTGTACTGTTGTTAAGACCCCCTGAAAGGACTCCAGACTGGAGAGCGAGTGAGAATGGTGGATGTGGAAGACTAATTACCTAGTCACCCTGGGATTTGCTTGTGAGGGGCTGTGTGGTTCCCTCCTGACCCCCGACCCCTTCCCGGGGAAAAGTGGAGGGAAATGGGAGCCAGATGGCCAGACAGTGGTAGAGACGGTCGATGCCAAGAGCAGGATCTGGGACAAGTGTCTGCTTCGGTGGCAGAGTCAAGGAAGAGGCCTGGATGAGTTTGTCTGAGCTGCCATCAGAAAATGCCACAGACGGGGTGGCTTTAAACCGCAGAAGTTTGTTATCTCACAGTATTGGGGGCTGGAAGCCCATGATCAAGGTGTCGGCAGGGTTGGTTTCTCCCCAGGCCTCTGTCCTTTGTGGAGACGGTGGATGGCCATCTCCTTATGGTTCCTCAGGTGGTCTTTCCTCTGTGCACACGTATCCCTGGTGTCTTTGTGTTTCCACATGTTCTCTTCTTTGGGGACACCCATCAGACTGGACGAGAGCCCACCCTAACTGTGCGTTGGGCTCAGTAGCTAATTAGCTCTTTGAAGGCCCTCTCACCTGGTACAGCCATGCTCTGAGATACTAGGGTTAGAACTTCCACATGTGGCATGGGGCGGATGCACTTCAGTCCCTAACAAGGCCTTTGTGGGGTTTGCTGTTGGACTCATCCTAGGTGCTTTAAGGGACACATGGCTGAGTCCCTCCACCTCTGGGTGCTTTTACCAAGTGAATCAGGATGCTTATATTCTGGATCGTAATCCTTCTTCACAATATTGCTGTAAGACAGACCTCAGCCCTGTTTCACAGATGGAGGTCTTAAGGCTTCCAGAAGTTGTTAAGTGCAGCCTCAGTGTACACGGAGGCCAGTAGCAGAGCCAACCCCACTCACGGGTCTCTACACTAGACCAGTGGTTCTCAGCTTGGGGAGACTTTGTCCTCCAGGGTGCTGGGCAATGTCTGGAGATGGTTTGATCATCAGAGCTGGGTAGAAAGTGCTCTTGGCATTTAGTGGGTAGAGGCTACGGATGCTGATAAACACTCTACAACGCACAGGACAGTTCCCCTCACAGGAAGGAATGATCCGCTCCCAAGTGTCAGTTATGCAAGGCTAAGAAGTCCAGCTCTAGATGTCACTTCCTGTCACCTGAGAGGCCACAAGGACAACTTTAAAAGTGTAAGTACTAAGTGGGAGTCCTGCCATGCTGAAATCTCTGCCCTGTGCTGTGAAGAACCACGGCCTTAGAACAATTTCCCCAACTTCTGTGATCACAAGGATCACCAGGGCACTTGCTAAAGCTGTTTTCTCCAGTCCTTTTCCTGGAGATTCTGACTCAGTTCTTTTTCTTTTTTCCCTTTAATTATTTTTCCCCAAAGAATTATCTTTCCACAAAGAATTTGCTGTTTGATTAAGTGTCTTAGGAGATTTTTAGCATCAGAAGAGCTTGGAAGCTGCCTTAAACAGTTATGGGGCACAAGTACCACTCCTGGATGGGGCTGGTCTTCTATTGATACTGCTGGAAGTTAGGGAAGATAACCTCCATTTCATTGATTTGCTGTCTTTCCCCACAATGATGTGGAAACTTGACATGAGTGAACACTGTTAGATTAACCAAGGAGTGAGTGCCTCATAGGCTCCACCCTCCCTGGGAAGTACATTCTTGAGCAAGGAGAGCTTCCTAGCACCCTCTCCATCCCTCTTTTGGTGGGGCATTGTGGTGAGATGGGGAAATGTGGACCAGAGCCCTGATTTTTCTCTTTTTCTAAGCTTAGTTAAATGTGTTAGCCTGGGCAAGTTGTTAGGGGTCCTGAGCCTCAGTTTTCTCATTTACAAGTTGAGAATAACAGTACACATCTTCCATCTCCCAGGGACGTCTTTCTTTCTATGAGGAAGTAGTGAGATGATGTAGCCCAGGGCCTCTCAATTTTGTCTGTGCACCAGAAACACCTGCAGCCCTTTTCAAAACCACAAAAGCCCAGGTCACACCCCAGACCTACTCCTGCTGAGTCTTGAGGATGGGACCCACATTTAAAAAATAGTGCTTCTCTTGCAAGCTTCACAGGTAGGACCCTTGGAAGCTGCAAATCTCTCCAGAAAGTGCCCTGCAAACTGGAGCCTGCTGTTCTGAGAGAAGAGGTTCTCTCCGTTTTCTCCGGTTGCTGGTCCCAGCAGTAAGTGGTGCTGTCGTGGATTCCCATTTGGCCTTGTCAGATCATCAGACACATTTGACTACCTAAGCAGATGGTGGCATTTCTTGTGGGTATTTTGAAAACAACTAGGACAGGCTCCCATCTGCCTGCGATGACTCAGGAGCTGCCTGTCCTTCCCAGAGGCAGGAGCAGCTGTTGAATGTCCTCTGAGGATCCCTCTAGCCCCTGGGGGTGGGGACAGTGCCTCCTTTCAGGACAGGGCCATCAAGGGAGCAAGGAGGAAGGGCACAGCCAGGCAAAGGCCACAGTGCCAGTGGTGGGAGCGGGGGCTGGAGCCTGTGTGGATGGCCCTTCGTGGGCCTGAGTCTGAACGGATGAGGGATAGAGCAGGGTACCTTCTCCCTTCCTTGGCCAGCTACCCGGGGACATGGGGTGGGAGGCGGGGGTGGTGAAGTAGCAGCTAAAGGGTCTTGCCAGCCAAACAGCTCTCTGCAGCTGGGGCAAATCCTTGTGGTTATTTTTTATTATTATAGTTACTATGTCTATGGGTTTCTCTCCTCCCCACAGAGCAGCCAGACTCAGGATGAGGGTGATCCCACCTGGACGGCGGGTGTGGGGGTGTGTGACCCTGCCCCACTGCTTCTCCATCCCTTAGCTTGGAAGCAGGATGAGGCCTGTGTTTTGGGGAGAGGTTGGCCGGCAGGTTTGCCCCCCAGGAGGGGAGGTGCTGGGCAGAGAGTGGGGTCCCCTAGGGTGACCTGAGTATCTCTCTGAGGGGCCTGCTGTTAGCAACTCATTTGGTTTTGCAGTAGCTTCTGCTACTGGAGCCAAATGGCTTGGATCCTTGCTCCTTGCCTACAAATACTGAAAGCTCACGGTCCCTCAGCTTATCCCTACCCGTTGGTGGTCCTCTGTGGGCCACTGCTCCAGCCCAAGCCCTGTGTCCCCTGCCTTCTGTGAAGATGCCCGACTCTCCCTGAATTTATTAATCTGTGCAATATCCTCCATCTGCCTGGAGTCTTGTTCTTCCTACACCGTAGCACCTTTGTGTTTCTGGACAGAAAATCACCCAGTGCTATCTGCTTGCCTGTTCTGGGGAAACGGTCCAGTCCATGCTGGTTCTGTGTAGGGCTATGAGCCCTCCTAGGAAGGCCCAGATGTCTGGGTCTTTGAGAAAGCACCCAAACAGATGCATTTCCATCTAGGCTCTCTAGAGCCTGGACCACTGGTCACTGGGCCCCACTCAGTGGTGGTTGCTCTTCCCTCACCAGCATGACAGAAGACTGAGGGACAGCAGTTGAGAGGCTGAGACGCTGGATGGACGATTACAGGAGAGCAGCTTAAGAAATTCTGGAACACGGAACTGAGTCGTTCAGGGCAGAAATCTAAGAATAAGAGAGACTATATTTTTTCATAGTCTCTACTTATTAAACTGAAATGTTGTTGTTTTACAATACCGTGTTAGCTTTATATATAGCAGTGATTCCGTTTTATATATATATATTTCTTTTCAGATTCTTTTCCATTATAGACTATAACAAGATATTGAATGCAGTTCCCTGTTGTTGTTCAGTCACCAAGTCATGTCTGACTTTGCGATCCCATGGACTGCAGCACACCAGGCTTCCCTGTCCTTCACTATCTCTCAGAGTCTGCTCAAACTCGTGTCCATTGGGTCAGTGAAGCCATCCAACCATCTCTTCTTCTGTTGTCCCCTTCTCTTCTTACCCTCAATCTTTCCCAGCATCATGTACTTCCCCAATGAGTTCCTTGTGCTGTACAGTAAATTCTTCTTGTTAATTTCATACATAGTATTGTGTATTTGTTAATCTCATAATCCCGATTTATTCCACCCCTTCACTGTTCCTTTTCGGTGATCTAAGTTTGTTTTCTATGTCTGTGAGACTATTTCTGTTTTGTAAATAAGTTCATTAGCATTATTTAAGTTCCACATATAAATGGTATTGTATGATATTTGTCTTTCTCTGTCTGACTTACTTCATTTAGTATGACTGTCTCTAGGTCCATCCGTGATGCTAGAAATGGCATTGTTTTNTTTCTATGTCTGTGAGACTATTTCTGTTTTGTAAATAAGTTCATTAGCATTATTTAAGTTCCACATATAAATGGTATTGTATGATATTTGTCTTTCTCTGTCTGACTTACTTCATTTAGTATGACTGTCTCTAGGTCCATCCGTGATGCTAGAAATGGCATTGTTTTATTCTTTTTTTATTGACAAGGAATATTCCTATATATATTTCTCTGTATATAATATTCCTATATGTAAAATATTTCTATATGTATATGGTATATATATATGGTGTATATGTATATATACCACATCTTCTTTATCCATCATCCATTGATGGACATTTATGTTGCTTCCATGTCTTGGCTATTGTAAACAGTGCTGCTATGAACATTGAGGTACATNATAACAGGTTCTCTCTTCTGCAGTCCTGCTGTGTATGTTTCCCACTCTTCCCTCTTGTTGAGCTGACAAATGTGTGTAGCTGTTCCTTTTGCCACTTTTTTCTGGGTTTGTATCACCCACTGATGCTTGGAACTTTTAGTGGGAAAATGGCTTTTTGTGGAGAAGGACTTTTGATTTCTGCCAGTTAGCTGTCTTCCGTCAGTGGTTTTTCCTCCTCGAGGGGGTTAGCATAGTATTCTATTATTCCCTTGTTACTTGGCATCCACTGGTGGTGCTGTGGGAGGCCTTAAGTTTTCCTTCTCTGTCCTATATGGTAATCACTGGCCACATGTGGATCTTTGAATTGAGATTTCTACTCATTAAGATTACATTTCCCTGGTGGCTCAGACGGTAAAGAGTCTGCTTGCAATGTGGGAGACCCAGGTTCAGTCCCTGGATCGTAAAGAGTCTGCCTGCAATGCGGGANCTTAAGTTTTCCTTCTCTGTCCTATATGGTAATCACTGGCCACATGTGGATCTTTGAATTGAGATTTCTACTCATTAAGATTACATTTCCCTGGTGGCTCAGACGGTAAAGAGTCTGCTTGCAATGTGGGAGACCCAGGTTCAGTCCCTGGATCGTAAAGAGTCTGCCTGCAATGCGGGAGACCCAGGTTCAATCCCTGGGTCAGGAAAATCCCCTGGAGAAGGGAATGGCTACCCACTCCAGTATTCTCACCTGGAGAATGCTATGGACAGAGGCTATAGTCTGTGGGATCGCAAAGAGGCGGACACAACTGAGTGACCAACACTTTCAAAGCTGAAAACTCAGTTTTTTTAGTTGTATCAGTCACCCTAGCCATTTGTGCCAGCTGGCTGTGCACTGAGCAACGTGCTAAGTCCCTCAGTCGTGTCCAGCTCTTTGGACCCCATGGACTGTAGCCCACAAGGCTCCTTTGTCCATGGAATTCTCCAGACAAGAATACTGGAGTGAGTTTCCATTTCATTCTCCAATTGAACAGCATAGATGTGGGACATTTCTGTCATCACAGAAAGTTCTCCTGGACCATGCAGTTTTATTCCAACTAGCCCAGGCGTGTCTCGAAAGCTGTAGGACCAGAGGTGTGTGACTCAAGCTCTTTCCACTTTAAAATGATGCTTTTAGAGACTGGGAACCACCAGGCACTTTAAGTTAGGGTAGGGCAGGAAGCCCACCGCCTTCAGAGGTCTCATGAATAGCATGGGGACCATGCAGGACGCCAAGGGGACCCAGTCTAGTGGCGCTAAAATGGGAAATGTGACTCTGTGTGGTCACCCCAGAGGGCTGCATTCCCGCAGCTTTGGCTCCAGAGCAGGAGTTCCCACAGCAGCCGGGCACACCGGTGGATTCCATTCTGGCGTGGACTCTAGCTCACTGCAGAGCAAGATAACCCACGCTGCCCTCCCGACTCAGCACCTGTTGCACAGGGAGGCCAGCACTGCAGGGAGGGGCCTGCAGGGCACTGGGAGCAGCGGCCATGTCTACACCATCTTCGTCTCATCTGTGGGCTGATGAGGTGGCCAGTCTCTTAGCATCGGCACCTGCCTGCCAAGCCCTTTCTGTCTGAGGCCACTGAGATGGGTAGACACTTAGAGGAGAAGCTTCCACTCAGGGACTCGTGTGTAGAAGGCAATGGCCTGCCTCTCTGCCCGAGCTTCCATCCCTCCCCCTTACTCCCCCAGTCATTCTTCCTCTCTTCCTTTTCTTCCCCCGTCCCTTCACCCCTTCCTTCCTCGCTTCCACCATGAAGGCTCAACAGTGGTCAGGGGAACCCATATCCCTCCCTCACCATTCTCTCGTCTCCTTGGAAGCAGTTTTGCTCCTTCAGTGAAGCCCTCTCTCAGATCTTTTTGAGGCTGTACTTTCTTGGCACAATGAGACTTGGAAATGCAGAAGAAACAGATGAGCATGTGTGTGCTTGTTCGCTCAGTTGTGTCCGACTCGTTGTGACTCCACGGACTGTAGCCCACCAGGCTCCTCTGTCCATGGGATTCTCCGGGTAAGAATAATGGAGTGGATAGCCATTCCCTTCTCCAGGGGATCCTCCTGACCCCAGGATCAAACCCATGTTTCCTGCATCAGCAGGTGGATCCTTTACCACTGAGCCACCTGGGTAGCCCCAGGAGAAACAGGACCTGCAGCCAAAGGCCTCCTTCTTTCCCTGGAGCCAGGGCAATGCTGAAAACGGCTGCTGCAACTGTGAGCTTCTCCACCCTGCTGAGGGTAGCCCAGTGTTCTCACCACTCCAGTACATTAAAGTCATTTGTTGCTGTTGTTTCTTCCTGCTTCTGGGAGGCAGAGAGGGAATAGGTCACTGTCAGACTCATGCCTGCAGGTCTTTTTACCCTTTTCTTTCCTTTTCACCAGCTCAGACTTTTTAATTGGGGCAAACAGAAATGTCCACTGGCCAGTAGGGGTCAGCCAAAAACTGCCTTAGGGCAGAGAGTCTGTCACGACAGCAAAGATAAGCTTACCTGTCAGAGCAGAGTAAGGCAGGAGTAAGGAAGGCCTGCCTCCAAACAGGAAAAATTAGTGGCTACTAATATAGCAGGATTTGGGGAACATCTACCTATCTAAAAGGAGATCATCTAGAACTGATGAAGTCTGAAATTCTACCATTAGAGATTCAATCTTTTGGCTATAAATAATTATCTCTAAAGTAATTAAAATGTGAACATTCCTATTTGTGGGTAGGCCCTTTTTATCTTGAGCATAAAACAAGGGATAGAAAATGGGGCATAGAACAATTACTTGGGATGAACATCAACAACAAAGAGTTGAACAGTTTGATACAAAAGAATCTTGGTTCAACAAGATATATTTTTCTTGAGTCCCAGTTTTATTTGGGATTAGTTCCAAGCAGGTGGTCTAGATTGAGTTTCTTTAGTTTGTGGTACAACCAAGGTCAAGATTTTCCTCCTCAATGTCTTAGTTTTCTTTATTCTATCCTGTCAAGATCACAGTCAGGGACAGAGTAAGAACTAGAACTCAGAAACACCAGGATATCTTTATTCTTTTTCTGATGGGCCATTCATAATTCTTCCAAGCAGTCTAATTAGCTCAGGTCCAAGGGGATCTGCCAGCCTGCCTGCCCTGTATCCAACATTTAGTCAGAGAAAACCTGTAAGGCACATATTTTATAGGCAAAACCATATTTATTATTTAGGACATTTCAGTAACAAAGAAAGTAAACCTAAATAAATATATATTAAGTGATAAAGAGAATTTTTAAGTTATATAACAAGAATCCTGAAAGTAGGTAGGGTGGTTTCAAGTTGGTTAACATCTGTTCAGCTGTGCTGTCTGGGTCCCAGGTCCTCTCCATCACTGCTCACTCAACCTGCTAGTTGTGTCCCTCATGGTCACAAAATAGCTGCCATAGTTCCATACATCTTATGTAGACATAACATGATCCAACTGAAGAGAAGGGACCATGTCCTCCCAGGATTCTATTTTTATCTGTTGAAAACCTATTTTTGGAAGCCACCCCATCATTCCTCTCACATCTCATTGGCTAAAGCTAGGACATACAACCCTTTTTGAATCCAATAATGGAAGAAAAATGGGATCCTCATAGACCCTTTAAGATTTATGCCTCACTTTCCTAGGGTGAGGAGGATAGAGATAAGGTCACCTTTCCCAGTGAGATAGCCTTGAGAAAAGTGTGAAACAAAATTGGGGCTGGCTGGCCAGGAGGAAGAGGGCAATGAGTTTGTGTGGGCAGCAAATAGTACCTGCCACATCAGGGACAGTAACGAGGGGACACGGGAAAACGGATCCCAGATCTGTGCACTTCCTATCAAGCTGGGAAATCTATAATCCTCAGAGGAACCAAGGAACACAGAAACACAGAAGCCCTTGGATCCCCAGGTGGATGCAGCAGAGGGGCGGCTGAGCGGAGCGCCACGAAGCAGTGAGTGGCCCGCATGGAGCCGGAAGGGGAAGGACTCCTCATAGAGACAGATTTCGAGCTGGCTTCTGGATATCCAGTTAGTTGGCATGGTTTGGCAGAAGAGAGCAACAGACTCTCCATTGAGGATAACAGTAAGTGCCAGGGCTGAGATGTGGCAGCTGGGCCTTCCCAGGTGAATGTGCATATGGCTGAATGAGCTATTTGGGTCTCTTGTGAAGAGACCATAGGATCCATGACTGCATAGACCGAGTCTCTCCGTTTACACTTGGATCCCCAATGCCTAGGACAGCCTGGAGCATGTAGTGGTGCTTTCTGTAGAAAGAGGTAATGACATTTATCTGGAACAATGGAGAAGTGGGGAGGGAGCAGGCATGAGCTGTGAAGAGTAGCAGCTCCATGCTTCTTACTGGGTCCCTTAGAATCCTTAGGACCAGGGAAATCACTCTCAGCTCACTCAGGTTTTCTGAACAAAGGAAGTGATTTTAGGTCCAGACAACAATCTTTGTGCTTCCATTTGTTCTGTCTCTTCATGAGTGAGCCAAGCTAGCCAGACAGCTGAGCTCAGGAAATTTAGCATCAGACTGAGTACTGGCTAGTAGGATTTGTCCTTCTGCTATGAGTCATGGCCATTAGGCTGCTGGGGAGCTAGGTAAGAACCGGAAGAGGCAGAGATGCTGCAATGAATCTATTATTGGGAGACTTTATCATATGGTGTCCACCTACCATTGGAGTTCAGCCATATCCCAGGCAAACCTGACTTAAGCATACGTGATTTGTAGGGCCAGGTATGAAATGAAAATGTGGGGCTCCTTGTTAAAAAATGATAGAGAAACTCTAGATAGTGACCACTTAAACCAAATGTAGGGCCTTTTTCATCAGAGGGTCCTTTTAGGCGTGGAACACAACCTGACAACAGCCCACTTCCTGGAGAGGCAGGAGAGATTCCTGGTGCTGTCTTGATCAAGAGCTTTGCATTCGTTCATATTGCCAAAATTACAAGTGTATGATATTAATGTGCAAGTGAAAGTGAACATTTTACAGGTCACTGTGACTTCATCCTTTCAAAGGAATGAGGGAAATAACAGGGTGAGTGAGTGAGTGAGTGAGCACTTACTCATCAGTTGTGTCCAACTCTTTGTGACTCTGTCTATTATAGCCTGCCAGGCTCCTCTGTCCATGCGAGTTTCCAGGCAAGGATACTGGAGTGGGTTGCCACTTCCTTCTCTAAAGTAACAGGGTGTTGAGAAACAATTAATCAAAGCAACGAAAGGACAAAGGACAAGAAAGCTGCCGTGTATGGCCATGCAGGCCAAGTGTACGGTCATTCACTGCAGGCTGTCTTGGGAAACCTCAGGTGGATTCCCAAAGTTTCTGCCTGTCTGAATTATTAGTCCCTCTTAGAAGCGGATGACAGAGGATGAGATGGCTGGATGGCATCACCGACTTGATGGACATGGGTCTGAGTGAACTCCGGGAGTTGGTGATGGACTGGGAGGCCGGGTGTGCTGCAACTCGTGGGGTTGCAAAGAGTCGGACACGACTGAGCAACTGAACTGAATACTTAGTATCATACCAGGTGGCTCTAGTGGTAAAGAACTCACCTACCAATGCAGGAGATGCAAAAGATCAGTTTCAATCCCTGGGTCGGGAAGATCCCCTGGAGTAGGAAATGGCAATCCATTCCAATATTCTTGCTCAGAAAATTTCATGGACAAAGGAGCCTTGTGGGCCACAGTCCATGGGGCTGCAAAGGCTAGGACATGACTGAGCTGCTTAGCACACACACATACTTAATATCAAGCCTTGGTGCTATCTATCTACCTATTTACCTACCTACCCATCTAGTGTATCTCAGCACATTAGTCATTGTCTTCTCCCATCTCCTGGTCTCTTGTGGGCTTACCTGCTACCTTGACCAAAACCAGCAAAGAAAGGTAGAAGTAGCTTGGTCCCTACAGGAGGTGCAGCCAGAGTCAGGTACTCAAGATTCAGATTTTTATCCATTTCTGCTCTCCAAGGGCCTCAAGAAAGAGGAAGCTAAGACGAGCCTTCCAGGGGATCCTGGGCAGCAGGATGCAGGATACTTTGGGCACAGTTTGCTGGAGCTGCTGTCTGTGGTCCTGAACCACTATGTCTCCTAGCTCTTTTCAGCAGACATCATGGAACTTGATGTCACAAAGGAACAACAACAACAACAAAAACTGCTAAAGACCCAACAAACACATTTCAGACAGCCTTTGTGCTGCACCAGACACTGAATTATATTCAAAATACATATTCTTGCTTCTTTACTCAAGGAGTGCAGGGTTCAACTACATTACCAAAGGGGGAATGTTTCTGGACTCTTCTTAGGCCACAGAATGTGATGCTCTGGGACCCTGGACTATCAGATTTAGTCTCTATATCACGGTCTGGTGTAAATCAGGGCTTGTCCCACCACTGCCTGTGGGGATAGCATGTAGGTATCGAGATCATGGGACCAATAAAAGAGGTGGCAAGAATGCACCGAAGAACTGTACAAAAAAGAGCTTCATGACCCAGATAATCATGATGGTGTGATCACTCACCTAGAGCCANTACGTTCATTACTGTCATACTTTTAGATTCATGCCACACAGAAGTGATGTCACATGGTATTTGTCTTTCTCCTTCTGACTTAACTTCACTTAGTATAATCATCTCTAGTTGCATCCATGTTGCTTCAAATGGCATTATTTCATTCTTTTTTAATGGCTGAGTAATATTCCATTGCACATATGTGCCATATCTTATTTATCCATTCATCTGTCTGTGGACAGTTAGGTTGTTTCTGTGTCTTGGTTATTATGGATAGTGCTGATATGAACAGAGAAGTGCATGTATCTTTTTGAATTATAGTTTTGTCTGGATATATGCCCAGGAGTGGGATTGATGAGTCTTATGGTAATTTTATTTTTAGTTTTCTGAGAGACCTCTATACTGTTTTCCATAGAGGCTGGGTCAACTTACTTTCCCACCAACAGTGCTGGAGGGTTCCCTTTTTGCATATTTTCTTATAGGGCCAATTTCTCATCAGCTCTGGATGAATGAATGCATGAGTCAAGAATTCAGATTCCTAAGGAGGAGCTGGGTTATGAAGATATGGATGACTTGCCAGGGTTTAGATGATATAAATAGGTCTCATGTATTAAAGATCTGGACTTTCTGCTGAAAAGAGGGGCTGATTGGGTCCAGCCTGGGCTGTTTACCAGCTGTGTGACCTTGGCATGTCATTCAGCATCTCCGAGCCTATCTCCTGGCAAGGAGACGGAGGTAAACGTTGTCTCCACCACTTCGAGGAGGGAACTAGTCATGGATGGTAGAGCACCATGCCCTGATGTAGGGATCACTGCCTCATCTTCCCTGCACACCTGCATCTGGATGGTAGATACTCTCCTGGCAGTGTTATCTCCCGCAAAGGGAGGGGCTGCTAGGACAAGACAACCAGTCTGTTCCTGAGGGTTCTGCAGGCTTCTGGTGATTGGCACCATCTGACAACTGGGAGTTCTGTTCTCCAGTCATGTCCTGGTGCACAAGGGGTGTGTGAGCATGCATGGGTCACCAGGGCTCTCCAGCGTTGACCCCAAATCCTGGAACAAGTGCACAAGTGCACAGATCTTGGTTCCCCTGCAGGGGAGGCTTCTCACACTTTACCCCTTTGTCTACCCTAGCACCATCTGCCATTCCCTCCCCTCCCCACCATTCTTCTGATCTGATCAAAATAGAACAAAAAACAAACAAACAAACAAAAAAAACCTGAAGTCTGGCTATTGAGCATTCTCATTCTGTCAGGGAAGCAGCCAGTCTGACAAATTAATCAAATTAATCAGGAAGAAGGTGCTTGATGAGACTGCTGAGGGTTTAATCTGTAACCCTCTCTCATGAAGCACCTTTGCTTTCTGGCAGGGGCCCTCTGGAGATGGCCCATAGGAGCCACTGAGTACCCAGAGCTGCCTTCTTCGTTGCCTCTGAAAAGGTGGGTCCTGGGCTGGGCCACATAGGGAGGCTGCCGATCCTGCTGGGGATCCTGCTGGTCCTCCTTGGCTCCTTGCCTCCTCTGCAGGAATGTGGCCTGTNTGGAGATGGCCCATAGGAGCCACTGAGTACCCAGAGCTGCCTTCTTCGTTGCCTCTGAAAAGGTGGGTCCTGGGCTGGGCCACATAGGGAGGCTGCCGATCCTGCTGGGGATCCTGCTGGTCCTCCTTGGCTCCTTGCCTCCTCTGCAGGAATGTGGCCTGTGATCCCCTTGCCTCAAATCCAGTCCTCTCTGTCCTCAAGATACTCATTTACCCACTGTTGCCTCATCCTTTCCAGGAACTTGGGGAGCAGTAGGGAGCAAGCTCACTGTGGCTGATGGCCCTATTTAGAAGAGAGTCTGGGCAATGAATGGTCCCCCTGCAGCTCAGCCTCATCTCCTTAATGGATCCTAATTACCTCTGTCCTGCTTGTGGCTTCTCTCCAGGGCCCATCTGTCAGGATGACGGATGAGGTGAATGAGGGGTGTGGGCAGCTGGGGCTGGAGGAATCCTGCCCTTCTCTCCTAGGGTGGGGTGGGGTCAGTGTAGGAAGTTTAAATCAGATCCAAAGATCCTGAGGACTGGAAGGCACCATCGCAGGATGAGCTGTTCTCCCCTAGAACTTGGGCCAGGTGATTTTAGTCTAGAAGGACTGGTGATGGGGGAGCAAAGTGGGGAGAATGGGCTCTTTTGGTGTGCTGCTGCTGCTAAGTCACTTCAATTGTGTCTGACTTTGTGTGACTCCATGGATGGCAGCCCACCAGGCTCCCCTGTCTCTGGGATTCTCCAGGCAAGAACACTGGAGTGGGTTGCCATTTCCTCTTCCAATGCATGCATGTGAAGTCACTTCAGTCATGTCCTACTCTGTGTGACCCCCATGGATAGCAGCCCACCAGGCTCTTCTGTCCACAGGATTCTCCATGCAAGAATACAGGAGTGGGTTGCCATGTCCTTCTTCCTTTTGGTGTGAAGTCTGAGGAATATATGATGAGGGAAGAGAGGAAGGCTGGCGGCCCAGTGGAGGACCCACTCCAGGGTGAGACTGAGAGCTGGGAATTGTGACTTCAGCTCCAGGCCCATGACAAGTCCACATCCACCTGGACAAGGCAGTGATCATCAGAGCTGAGTGGGTCCTTCTGAATCAGGGTTATGTTGGGACCCAATCTCAAGTCCATTCCATATCCCCATGGACACACACCCAGTATTGTTGTTCAGTCACTCAGTCGTGTCTGACACTTTGCGACCCAATAGACTGCAGCACGCCAGGCTTCCCTGTTCTTTGCTATCTCCTGGAGTTTGCTCAAACTCATGTCCATTGAGTCAGTCATGCCATCCTACCGTCTCGTCCTCTGTTTCCCCCTTCTCTGCCCTCAGTCTTTCCAAGCATCAGAGTCTTTTCCAGTCAGCTCTTTGCATCAGGTGGCCAAAGTGTTGGAGCTTCAGCTCCACACACCCAGTGAGCACTCAGTAAATGGACTGCAGGTCATCCGAGGTCCCAGACACATATCTTTGACCCAGGAAAATAGTAGCCGATGCTGGACAGCATTGATTCTGTGGATGAAACAGATAAGAGAGAAAGAATAAAGATTCTACTTCAAGTCTGGTCTACTCAGTCTGCAAACCAATGAGAGAAGTCTCAGAAGAAACTGATTCTGTCAATACCTTGATTTTGGTGTAGTGTAGTGGTGTAGACCAGGCATTGTAGAACTTGACTGCCTGCATTCAGTTTATAGGACCACTGCCCACTGGCATTGCGTCCCTGAACAAGTCACTTAACCTCTCTGTGCTTCAGTTCCTCCATCTCTGAAATGGAGACACTAGTATGCACCTGGTAGTTACTAAGGATTTGAAGAGCTATAAACCACGGGCTTGGAGCAGAGCCTGCACGAGGGACGCACGCTGTGAGTGTTAGCTATTCTTCTCTTTCAGCTCTTTCCCTCTCTTCCTCTCCAATCCCAACCCATGCAGCTCAAGGTTGTGAGATGGCTGATGGCTGCTGACAGATCCAAAACACAGTCTCCCCTGAGCTCTTGTGGTGGCCCAGGCCAGAGCTCCCAGGACAAGAGCCCTTTTCCTGGAGATGGAGCATAACCCTCACATTCCAAGGGGAGATGGGGGACTCGGACTGCAGACAGAAGGGTGATCAAACTTCTGTGGACACACAGCTTCACTTTGGGGATCAGTAAGCTCCTGTGAAGGTGGGCTTTGGGGTTGTCAGAGCAGTGTCTCTGGAGGGGAAGGGCCTAGGCTGGGTTTCCTGCTGCCTGCCTTCCAAACTGAAAAGGAGCAGCTGAGTGTTATTGATCCAAATTCCAAGGGGAAGATTTGCTAGGAGGTCACTGGCACCAGCCCACCACTTAGCTGGTATTCATTATTCAGTGATGGGGAGGAGTAGTAGAAGAAGGGCTGGCATCCTGCCGCCAAGCCTGGCCTCCCAAGAGAGGAGTTGATGTGGGAACTGGGAGAGACAGCCAGCCAGCCAGAAAAGGGTCAAGGGCAACTCGCTCTCATCCTGGGACAAAGGGTGCCAGGTAGACCTTTGTAAGAGGAATCCTACCTTCCAGGCAGTCCAGGTCTCCCACAGGAACTGGAGCATCTCAACTTTGGCTGGAGAAAGGGAAAAGAATCTTTAATGGTACCAGCTCTGGCTGCTTTCTGATGGCCTTTGTATTCAATATATGCCTCAGTTTACTCAAATGCCCACTGACATAAAATGTCCCACCCATTTTTAATAGTGTATTACAGGGACAAAGATGATAATTAAGTCCTGATATCCAAAAGTGGATCAGAATGATTCACTAAATAAGACCCAGAGGCCCTGGATTCAGCCATGTCCCAACCCTGTGATGGGCTGGCCTATGTCTAGAGTTGTTGAGTTAGATCACGTTGATAAAGGTATTCTGTAACAATATTAACATCAGACAAGTGTCAGCTGTCATCACCATTATATTATTATTATCACCTTCCCAGAAATACAAGTCTGAAAGCATAACATAGCCTTAACAATAGTGTGAGAGATAGTGGGTGTTAGGACAGGAAAAAGAGAGTTCACAGCAGCACTGTTTGGAAACAACTCAAAGGCCCACAGGGTGAAGAATGGATAAATGAATACTGATATCTTTACGGAGATTTTTATAGCAATGAAAATGAGTGAACTGCACGTAACAACACAAGTGAATCTTGGTAACATGATGAACAGAGAAAAGCAAGTTCTAGAAGGCTTACAGAGTACAATACCTGTTATCTAAACTTCAACATTAAAGCTTAAAAGATGAAAAATATGAGGCATACATATATTGGTGATACATTGAAAAATGAAGCACAGGATTTAATATAATGTGTATCTCTGACACAGGTGGGGAGCACCGAGGGAGGGGCCAGGCAAGGTGAGGAGCACACAAATACACTGTGCACATTCTTCTCCATTTGGAGTTGGTTGGACAGAAATGAGTCAGTGTATGCGTGAATGAATGAGTGGACCAGCAGGCCATGCATGGAACACTGCTGGCCTCGGGGCATAAGGATGGATTATGTTTAGTCCAAGTTGAATAACTGGAGTCCAAAATGCAATATTTTTTTCATCTAAAGAAAAGTCTGGTGTTAAGTAGATATATAGTTCAGTTCAGTTCAGTTGCTCAGTCATGTCTGACTCTTTGCGACCCCATGAATGGCAGCATGCCAGGCCTCCCTGCCCATCACCAACTCCTGGAGTTCACCCAAACCCACATCCATTGAGTCAGTGATGCCATCCAACCATCTCATCCTCTGTCGTCCCCTTCTCCTCCTGTCCTCAATCTTTCCCAGCATCAGGGTCTTTTCAAATGAGTCCGCTCTCTGCATGAGGTGGCCAACGTATTGGAGTTTCAACTTCAACATCAGTCCCTCCAATGAACACCCAGGACTGATCTCCTCTAGGATGGGCTGGTTGGATCTCCTTGCAGTCCAAGGGGCTATCAAGAGTCTTCTCTAACACCACAGTTCAAAAGTATCAATTCTTCAGCGCTCAGCTTTTTTTATAGTCCAGCACTCACAACCATACATGGCTACTGAAAAAACCGTAGCCTTGACTAGCTGGACCTTTGTTGGCAAAGTGGTGTCTCTGCTTTTTAATATGCTGTCTAGGTTGGTCATAACTTTCCTTCCAAAGAGTAAGCATCTTTTAATTTCACGGTTGCAATCACCATCCGCAGTGAATTTGGAGCCCAGAAAAATAAAGTCAGCCACTGTTTCCACTGTTTCCCCATCTATTTGTCATGAAGTGATGGGACCGGATGCCATGATCTTCGTTTTCTGAATGTTGAGCTTTGAGCCAACTTTTCACCCTCCTCTTTCACTTTCATCAAGAGGCTCTTTAGTTCTTCTTCACTTTCTGGCATAAAGGTGGTGTCATTTCCATATCTGACAAACCGAAATCACAATCACAGACAACTAGCCAATCTGATCACATGGACCACAGCCTTGCCTAACTCAGTGAAACTATGCCATGCCACGTGGAGCCACTCAAGACGAACAGTTCATGGTGGAGAGGTTTGACAGAATATGGTCTACTGGAAAAGGAAATGGCAAACCACTTCAGTATTCTTGCCTCAAGAACCCCATGAACAGTATGAAAAGGCAAAAAGATAGGNCTGCTACTAAGTTGCTTCAGTCTTGTCCGACTCTGTGCGACCCCATAGATGGCAGCCCACCAGGCTCCGCCATCCCTGGGATTCTCCAGGCAAGAACACTGGAGTGGGTTGCCATTTCCTTCTCTACCTGTCAATGCAGGAGACATAAATGAGACATGTGTTCAGTCCCTGGGTTGGGAAGATCCTCTGAAGGAGAGCATGGCAGCCCACTCCAACATTCTTGCTTGGAGAATCCCATGGACAGAGGAGCCTGGTGTGCTATAGTCCATAGGATTGGACAGAGTCAGACATGACTGAAGCAACTTAGCACGCACACATGCATACATGCCTGTGCCCTAAGCAAATGGAATTTTAAACCAACTTTCATTGGAATGGATGACCCAGTTGACATGTGGAAATCAGATACCCTCTTGAGCATTTAAGAGGCTGTTGATAGACTCATAGTCAGAAAGGACAAGACAAGACGGGGCAGCCTTGGGAAAAGAAAGGAGACTAGGAATTTGAGAGGACTTTAAGAGAAGGAATTTGGAGGTCTTCAGTTCCTTAACAGCAGGACATCTAGGTGCTAAAGAATTCGTATTCTCTGCTAGTGACTCCTATTTCTCTTAGAGCCACAATCTCTGTTTGCTGCAAACTCTTGTCCTGTCGCCCTCCTGTGGGCACTGACGTTCTCACATGGGCCCCAGGGCAGTTACGGCCTTCTATCTGATTCCTGCTCTCGGATGGACTAACTGGTGGAGCCTCCCTGCTGACGGCCTTCAGATGTTGAAGGCACATCAAGCAGTCCTCAATGGGTCCTGATGCTGCTGAAATCTGGAGGCGAGAGTGGCTTGGGGGCGGGGTGTGCCTTTCGGGGAAGTAGATATAGCCATGTCTCAAATTCCTGAGCTTGCTCTGATCGGCTTCCTCAGACACAGCCCATCAATCAGCTGCCTTGTATGCTTCCACAGGCAATTTTTAATGGAAAGCTTCAGATGGATTAGGGAGTTGGCTTCGAGGAGCCATGAACCTAGAGGGTAAATTGGCAACAGCAAGTCCTCCATCCTTAGAATTTGGGGGGGAAAGACCATATGTTGGGCCACAGAGACCAAAGGGTTGAAGTCTTTTGAGCTAGAAGAACAGCTGCTCCCTCAGGGAGAGCAAAGGCTTGCCTTCTTGGAACACAGAGCCCACCGCCTGCTCCCTTGGCCTGAGCCTTCCTTGACTTTTGTAGCAGGTACAGAACCTAATGAATCTTACCTATGTTCTGTGCTCAGTCATGTCTGACTCTTTGAGGCCCCATGGCTTGTAGCCCCTCAGGCTTCTCTGACCATGGAATTGCCCAGGCAAGAATCCTGGAGTGGGTTGCTATTGCTTGCTCCAGAGGACTTTCCCAACCCAGANCCTAATGAATCTTACCTATGTTCTGTGCTCAGTCATGTCTGACTCTTTGAGGCCCCATGGCTTGTAGCCCCTCAGGCTTCTCTGACCATGGAATTGCCCAGGCAAGAATCCTGGAGTGGGTTGCTATTGCTTGCTCCAGAGGACTTTCCCAACCCAGAACCCATGTCTCTTGCTCCTGCATTGGCAAGCAGATTCTTTACCACTGTGCCACCTGGGAAGTCCAGTGAGTCTTCAGGTGAGGCCAAAGATGCTGTCTTGAAGAAAGTAAGTGCCATTATAGCTGGGCAACCTGTGACCACCACTTGGGGGTGATGTGACCCTGGATGAGTCCCCTGATCTCTACTAGTCCTGACCTCACAGATGGGGGGGTGGTGGTGATGTATTGATCAATGAGCACTGGTGACAAGAAAAACCCATAGGAGACCTTATAGATCATTACCCACCAAGTGTAGGGCTCAGCTGCCAGCGTGAAGGCCTGAAAGCCAACTGCTTCCTATCTCAGAGCCAAGACTCACCAATCTGGATCAGCCCAGTTCTGGAGCATTCCTCTGGGAGGTGGGCTCACTTGCCAAAAGTAATTTTTCTGAGACTCCATTGATGGGAAGCCACCCATTTAATTTTATTTGGCAAAATGAAAGTGATGAATTGACTTTCCTTGAATTGAGTTTTGATGAAGGCTTCTAGGGCTCCTGTGTCCAGAAGCACACTCTAAAAAAAAAAAAAAAAAAAAAAAAATTCAGTGAGTCTCAGAGTCTGTTCCAAGGGGAAGGCTGGGAAAGTGGATGTAGAGGAGATCTCACATTCAAAGTTCACCTTCTGTGTTCCAATATTTTTGTGTAGGCTATCTAATTTAACTCTTCACAATGAGCCCAAGTTTTGTGTGTGGGAAAACTGAAGCTTGAGAGCTAAGTAACTTGCCTATGGTTTCTGACTCCAGAGCCCCAGACCTCTCTTTCCTGCCATTCAGCCTCCTTGTTCCCAGCTCAGAGTGTGTTTTTACATGTATTAACTCCTTTAGTCCTCTTGGACAGTGAGGATATTGTTATTATGCCCATTGCACAGATATGGTAAACTGAGATGCAGAGAAGTTAAATCATATGACATGGAGCTGAGTCTGGTTCTCAGGGCTCATGCATGTTCACTTTAATGTTACTCACCTAAAGAGCAAGTTTGGGAAAATCAAGGAATTCAGTGATACAGGAGGCTGGTTTGTCAGGGTTTCCAAGAGCTAAGGAAAACTGGAAACGCTTAAGGGCTCCCACCATTCTGGTCTCCAAACCAGACAGCTCTGCGTCACCCTCCACTTGAACATCTCTGTTCCTCTGCTCGAGGACAAAGTGACCCTGCTGAGGAGGTGGGGAAAACACCGGGGCTAAACACGAGCTTGACTGAACAAGCCAAGAAAGGAGCGGCATTACACAGGTTTAAGATTTAACAAAAGGAGAACCAAACTGACATTTTATTGACTGGCAGTGGGAGTTGTTAAAGACAGATTACTGCACCAAGGGTAGAGTTTGATTGAGAGGCCGGGGGGTGGGGCACGCTCAGCCATCAGAGGCATCAAAATGAAGGCCAATGATACCCAAGGGGGAAGGTGAATACATATGTTTGAGCTCACACACAGATACTTGCCAACACACACGTGCACACAATACCACCACCACCCACCACCACCACTGCCACCAGAAATAAAACCCGAGCATCTCCCTTAGCTCCCAGAGGCCAGATCCAGAGACCTGGAGTGAAATGAGGGTGAATGGAAAGCACCGTGTGCTACATTTGATCTTTACTAATATTCCCTCTCCACCCCAGCCTGATCCATCCCTGGACCCACTGGGAGCTTCAGAGATAGAATTCCTCAGGCTTTAAGGTTGAAATAGGGTCTTAAATAGATGGAGGATTATATGGGGAAATAGATGCCAAATAGATGGGGAAACAATGGAAATAGTGAGAGATTTTATTTTTTTGGACTCCAAAATCACTGTAGATGGTGACTGCAGCCATGAAATTAAAAGACGCTTGCTTCTTGGGAGAAAAGCTATGACCAACCTAGACAGCATATTTTGAAAAGCAGAGACATTACTTTGCCAACAGAGGTCCATCTAGTCAAAATTATGGTTTTTCTGGAAGTCATGTATGAATGTGAGAGTTGGACTATAAAGAAAGCTGAGCGCTGAAGAATTGATGTTTTTGAACTGTGGTGTTGGAGAAGAATCTTGTGAGTCCTTTAGACTGCTAGGAGATCCAACCAGTTAACCCTAAAGGAGATCAATCCTGAATATTCATTGGTGGGGCTGATGCTGAAGCTGAAACTCTAATACTTTGGCCACTTGATACAAAGAACTGACTCATTGGAAAAGACCTTGATGCTGGAAAAGATTGAAGGCAGGACAAGAAGGGGATGGCAGAGGATGAGATGGTTGGATGTCATCACCGACTCAATGGACATGAGTTTGAGTAAGCTCCGGGAATTGGTGATGGACAGGGAAGTCTGGCATGCTGCAGTCCATGGAGCAAAGAGTCGGACATGACTGAGCGACTGAGCTGAACTGAGGGTCTTAAAACAAAACAAACAAACACCTCATTGCTTCTAGTAAGTAAGAGATTCCATTTCAAAGCCCTCTCTTTGGGGGCTCCCTGCATGCTGGCTGGCTCTGTGCAGAGACGCAGAGCCTCCTCAGGGAACATGAAAATGGCCCCTGGAGGTCTGCTTGAAAGAGTCTGGAACACGGTAATTTGCTCTGGCAGAGAGTTGAGTGGGGGTCACCCAGTGAATCTCAAGAGGGCAGAACAGAGAGACAGGTGGGAAGAGGGAGAATGACATGGACACGGGTGGATAATGAGCAGCTTGGCTTAGCCTGGCCCTTAGGGGTGCCGCCACCCTGGTCTCTTCCTTCCTGAAAATATTGGCATGTGGTCTGGACTCTGCGGTGGATGATGTTGGATCTTGTCCCAGGAAGTCTATCTTCTGTGGGACCATCATTCTCTCATGGGTTGCACCCCACCTGTCCTCCTCCCTGGAGCCAAGGGGGGCCTGTATCAGTGTTTGAATGGCCTCTTTCTCCTCTCTTCCTGCAACTAACATCTTTGGGAATGCTTCTGTCAGCTCTCTTCATTTCCTGAGTCTTGCCTCTGAGGCATTGGCTGTGTCCAGTCATCTTTGACATTCATGTATAGCCCTTCCCTCATCTATGCATAGTCTTCCTAGGGAGAGCCAAGGCAGACAGGGTATTATTATTAAAAACAACTCAGATTCCTCCCAGACATGTGCTGTATCTATTGCAGGAAGTGGCTCTCAGAATCACTGTCACCCTATTTCCTTTACTCCTACCTGGGTTCTTAGCTCTCAGGGCATCATCTGCACAGCACCTACTCACCCCCATTCTTGATCCACCACTGCCCCAGGTTCTGCCTGCACAGAGCACTAGGAGGAAAGGAGAGTCTGGTTGAAGGTGACCTTCACTGAGCCTAAGAGAGATAGCAATCTCTGCAATCAACAAGCCTGGCTCCTCTAGATACTAAAATAGCAACTGTGGAGTAAATCTGCTCCCAACCCCCACCTCCTTCCCCTCTTTTTCTCTTCAGGACAACACAAAGAGACTCTAGGGGTGAACCAGGAAATCACAACATCTTTAAACAGCCTGAAAGCCTGAAAATAAAGTTCCTGTGTGTATGTATTTGCAGCTCGTCAGTACAGGAAAGCTAGTTATCTCAGCACTGTCGCCACCACCTTGCGTTTAGCAAACTCTGACCTTTTATTTAAGATCTTATTTGTCCCATCAACATCCCTGAGTTCATGGAGGGTCCAGAAATGCTGTACCCCACTTTAGGTGGGAGGGAACAGAGGTCCAGGAAAGGAAGGTGCCTGCCCAGGGTCACCCAAGAATGGAGAGGATGGAGTGGCTAGAGTCAGAAGATGACTGTCTGCTTCCTAAGGTTCCTGCACTAGACTTCCGCTGGGAGTAAAATGTGTTCTCAGGACTTGATTGCCAGACCTTGGGGGCGTTTGAGATTGGGATGATGTAATGCTCTTAGCAACCCCCTCTTGGCTCCCCACTGTTCCTCTCCTTCTCATGCTGGGCCCAGAGCTGTTGTACAGTCGTGATTAGAGCGCCCAGTGGCTGGCTGTCAAGGTAGGAACAGATGGAGTGGGGAAGGGAAGATCCTCTGCCCTGTGGCATTTGGGGAGGGGAGTGAAGGCTGGATTTGTCAGGGTTGGACTGAGCAGGAATGTGGAACATGTGTTTATATATGGTGGCATGTCATTGATGGGAAAAAAGATGCTGGCAAATGGAATCATGCATGGATATCTTTTTGAGTGAACAAAATAAAGGGTGGGCCTAGTTAGACAATGGAGAAGGCAATGGCAACCCACTCCAGTACTCTTGCCTGGCAAATCCCATGGATGGAGAAGCCTGGTAGGCTACAGTCCATGAGGTCTCAAAGAGTTGGACACAACTGAGCGACTTCACTTTCACTTTTCACTTTCATGCACTGAAGAAGAGAATGACAACCCACTCCAGTATTCTTGCCTCGAGAATCCCAGGATGGGAGCCTGGTGGGCAGCTGTCTATGGGGTCGCAGAGTCAGACACAACTGATGTGACTTAGCAGCAGCAGCAGCAGCAGTTAGACAATGGACCTGCATTCACTTGTATGAGCGCGTGGAAGCAGGACCATTCTGGAATCATCCTCATCCAGGGGGACCACCCTGCTTCCAGGATGTGTCTTCCCCCAACCTGGAAGACCCTCTTCTGTCTTAGAGAGAACTGATGGGTGGAGGTGTTCAGGACCAGGGCACAACTTGTCCTTGCATAACTTATCCATGTGAACAAGGTGACGGAAAGGGATGTGGTCAGGTTTACTTCACAGATAGATCCCAGGATCATAACCTCAAAATTAGTAGGACACTTAAAGGTCATCTAGTGCAATCTCTTAAATATTCAGATGAGAAAACTGACCTCAGTGACATGCCCAAATGAACACAGTTGCTACGTCACAGAATGAAACTTGAACCCTGCTTTCCTCAACTTCTAGCCCAGGACTTTGTTCAGTAACCCCACTGATGAGGGTCAGGTCATTTCACCAAGTTCACCTGTCTCTCTGTAAGAGATCAAGGGAGCATTGTACTAAGCTTTGTTTTTTTTTTTTTTTTTTTCTGCAGGCTGGAGATACATGTCTGCATTTGGAAAAGCCCTGGCAGTACCCTGGGGACTTTATGCTGAATCCTTCCCAGTAGGGTCTAAAATATGGCTGTTCAGAAGATAGTCCAGAGAAAATATGCAGGAGACAAGAGATAACAATGGAGTTAAATGAGACAGTGTGATAGATCAGTGCAGGAAATGTGGACGTTTGTCCTTCAGCATCCCTCTGAGATAGGTCCCTACTTCCACTGTCAGCCGCCCTATAGTGACTGCGACCAGATTTATGCTCTTAACTTTAAACAGCAACAAAACGAAATAATTTGAAGCAATGGTTTGGGAGACATTGGACAACAGGTATTAATAGCATAGGGATGGGATCCCTAAGAGAAGAAAAACAAGAAAGATGAACCCTATAGGGTTCCAGCTTACTTTTGGAGGCAGATACTAGGGTTGCAGTGTGAGGCGAGGGTGGAGGGAACAGCGCATAGCTTGTTGACCTTGTTGGCTTGAGAAGACAGGAATCAGTTTGGGGAGGCCATGGTACCTGGAATTTGCAGTGTGGGGTAGCAGAGAGGATGGAATGGAAATGCATAGAGAAAGAGCTCTGAAGGTCTGCAGAAGTCCCCTAGTGTCTTTGGCTGAGTACTGATCTGCACATGCATGAGAGGAAACTCACCACAACTGGGGGAACCCACTAGAAATCATAGAGTGAACAGTTGCTATAGCTCACAGATAGGCAGGAATAATTCATGTTCCCACCAGCTAGAGTGGGAAGATCTCCTCATAAATGCAACATTGGGTAGAATCCTCAGAGGAAACTTTTTTTTTTTTTTTCCAGTAGTAGAGCCAAAACACCCCAAGGAATAATCGTTGTTGTGGACCTGCCCTTACAAAGCTTAAAGCAAGTCTCAAGAGCATCCAATGGATTCCAAGTATGTGCATGTTAAGTCACTTCAGTTATGTCCAACTCTTTGCGACCCTATGGACTGTAGCCCGCTAGACTCCTCTGTCCATGGGATTCTCCAGGCAGGAATACTGGAGTGGATTGCCATGCCTGTCTCCAGGGGATCCTCCTGATTCAGGGAATGAACACGGGTCTCCCACATTGCAGTCAGATTCTTTACCATCTGAGCCACCAGGGAAGCCCTGTATATATGAGAGCAGAATCTAACACACACAGACACACACATACACACACACACTCTTACATAATTATAAGACATGAAAAAGCAAGGAAATGAGATGAATAATTGAGAAGAAAATCAATTAATAGAAATAGACCAAGACATGACAGAAATGATGAAATTAGTAGACAAGGATGTTAAAGCCACTCATCATTATAAAAATTATACAGATATTCAAAAAAGTATAGGAGAATGTGAACATGAAGAGGAGAGACATGTGGGATACAAAGGGAGGTCAACTGGAACTTCTAGAGAGGAAAAACAATATCTGAAATAAAAAATACACTGGATGGAATTACAGTGGATAAGACACCACAGAAGTAATGATCAATGAACTGAAAGAGATAGTATAAAAGTGATTCAAAATTAAGCAGAGAGGAAAAACACTACAGAAATAGAGCATCGGTGACCTATGGTACAATATTATGTGGCCTCTTGTATGTTACTGGTGTCACAGAAGGAAAAGAGAAAAGGGTGAGACAGGAAAAATGTTTCAAGAGAAAATAGCCAGTTTCTAAAGTACAATAAAAATATGAAGCCATAGATCCAGCAATTTCAACAAGATCAAAGTGGAAGAAGCATAAAGAAAATCATACCAAGGCACATCATAATCAAGTTGGTCAAAGCCAGAGATAATCAAGAAATCACAAAACCGGCCAAAGGAGAAAAGGGATATTATATATAAAGGGACAAAGATAAAAATGATAATAGACTTCTTATCATAAACCAAGCAAACTAGAGGTAATGGAGCAACATTTTAAGGTTATGATAAAAAAAAAAAAAAAACCTCTCAACCTAGAAATATAACCTAACAAAAATATCTTTTAACATTGGAGGTGAAATGAAGACTTTTTCAGACAAAAAACGGTGAGAGAATACATTACAGTGGGCTTGAACCTAAAAAATATTAGATTATTCAGGCAGAAGAAATATGAAGACAGGTAAAAATTTAGGTCTCTACAGATGAATGAAGAGTTCTGCAGGTGATCAACATAGAAATAGATATAAAATAAATTGTTCTCATTTTAAACTGTGTTACATAATCATCGACTGTCTCAAGCGGAAAAGAAAACAATGTAATTTATGGTTTCTAGCATTACTTGAAATAAATGCATGCCAGTAACGAAAGAGAGGAGAGAGAGAAATGGAAGTATGCTATCATACAGTTCTTACTCTATATGTGTGAGGCATAACATTATTGGAAAGTAGATTGGGATAATTTAGCAATCATCAAAGCAACCACAAAACAAAGCTGTAGCTAATATTGAAGATAAAATGGTGTCTAACTTCCCTTGTGGCTCAGAGGGTAAAGCATCTGCCTACAATGCGGAAGACCCGGGTATTTGATCCCTGGGTCAGGAAGATCCCTTGGAGAAGGAAATGGCACCCCACTCCAGCACTCTGGCCTGGAAAGTCCCATGGACAGAGGAGCCTGGTAGGCTACAGTCCATGGAATCACAGAGTCGGACACGACTGAGCAACTTCACTACAAAAAAAGACAAAAAACAAGAAAAAGAGAACAGATGGAGGTGACACAGATAGAAAACAAATAGCAGGATGATAGTTTTAAACTCAATCAATCATGTAAATGATTATATATATTACATATAAGTAGTCTAAACATTCCAAATGAAAAGGACTGGTCAGTTTGACTAATAAGTGCAAAACACACTACATGTACCTATAAGAAGTGAAAGTCACTCAGTCATGTCTGACTCTTTGTGACCCCATGTACTATACAGTCCATGCAATTTTCCAGGCCAGAACACTGGAGTGAGTAGCCTTTCTCTTCTCCAGGGGATCTTCCCAACCCAGGGATCAAACCCAGGTCTCCCACCGTGCAGGCGGATTCTTTACCAGCTGAGCCACAAGGGAAGCCCACACCTATTAGAAATTCGCTTTAAATATAAAGACAAAGATAGGTTAAAAGTAAAAGGATGGAAAAATTGTGCTATGCTAGCAATGACTGAAAGAAAGCTGGAACGACTTTATTAATATCAGATATCAGACTTCAGAGTAAGGAAAATTGCTGGCAATAAAGAGGAAGGTTACATAATGATAAAAGAGTCAACTCACCAAGAAAACATAAAAGTCCTCAAGGCATAGGCTCCTAAAAATACAGCTTAAAAATACATGAACCAAAGCTGAAAGAAAGGAGAAGTAGAAAACCCCACAGTTAGTTGGAAATCCCAGTGATTCTTTCTTTCTTTACCCAGTATTTCTTTCTTTAAAATTTATAGAATAATAAGACAAAAAGTCTATAAGGATACAGAAGTCATGAACACTATTAGGCCAAACTTGATTAATATTTATAAAACATTCTACCCAACAAGATTGAGGATGAAATGGTTGGATGGCTCAGTGGACATGGGTTTGGGTGGACTCCGGGCATTGGTGATGGACAGGGAAGCCTGGCGGGCTGTGGTTCATGGGGTCACAAAGAGTCAGACACGACTGAGCAACTGAACTGAACTGAACTGAATCCAACAAGAGCAGACTACACCCTCTTTTTTTTTCAATTTTATTTTATTGTTAATTGGAGGATAATTACAATATTGTGATGATTTCTTCCATATATCAACATGAAAGAGTCATAGGTATACCTAGTCCCCTCCTTCTTTAACCTCTCTCCCACCTCCCACCTTGTCCCACCCCTGTAGGTTGTTGCAGAGCACCAGATTTGGTTCCCTGATTCATACCTCAAATTCCCACTGGTTATCTATTTTACATATGGTAGTGTATGTTTCAGTGCTACTCTCTCAAATCATCCCACACTCTTCTTCTCCTGTGTCCAAAAGTCTGTTCTTTATGTCTGCATTTCCTTTTCTGTTTTGCAAATAGAATCTTCAGTACCTTCTTTCTAGATTCCACATATATGCATTAATATGTGAAATTTGCTTTTCTCTTTCTGACTCACTTCACTCTGTATAATAAGCTTTAGGTTCATCCACCTCTTTAGAATGGACTCAAATGTGTTCCTTATTATAGTTGAGTAACATTCCATTGTATATATGTTATCACATCTTCTTTATCCACTCTCACCAAGACAGACTGCATTCTGGAACATAAAACAAGTCTCAGTAAGTTTAGGATTAAAATGATAAATAGTATCCTTTCTGATCATAAATTCTGGTCACAGAATTAAACTAGAAGTCTACAAAAATATTTAAAATCATTAAATGTTTGGAAATCAATAATGTGCTTTGAAGTAATCCATGAATCAAGTAAGAAATCAAGAGGGAAATTAGAAAATATTTTGAAGAAGATGAAAGTAAAGTTGTGACTGATTATATTCTTTGTAGTCAAAGATGGAGAAGCTCTATACAGTCAGCAAAAACAAGACTGGGAGCTGACTGCGGCTCAGATCATGAACTCCTTATTGCC
>SJYA01000616.1:2082048-2144750 GCA_006410615.1 Neotragus moschatus | reverse complement strand
AGAATTGACGCTTTTGAACTGTGGTGTTGGAGAAGACTCTTGAGAGTCTCTTGGACTGCAAGGAGGTCCAACTAGTCCATCCTAAAGGAGATCAGCCCTGGGTGTTCATTGGAAGAACTGATGTTAAAGCTGAAAATCCAATATGTTGGCCACCTCGTATGAAGAGTTGACTCATTGGAAAAGACCCTGATGCTGGGAGGGATTGGGGGCAGGAGGAGAGGGGACGACAGAGGATGAGATGGCTGGATGGCATCACTGACTTGATGGACGTGAGTCTGAATGAACTCTAGGAGTTGGTGATGGACAGGGAGGCCTGGGTGCTGTGATTCATGGGGTCACAAAGAGTTGGATAAGACTGAGGGACTGAACTGAACTGAATTGAAAATTGTGTGAGTTATAACCAAAGGAGTGATTATAGAGAAATTTATAGCATTAAGTTCCTTTTTTTTTGGCTGCACTGGGTCTTTGTTATGGCACGTAGGCTTCTCTTGTGGGACACAGGCTCTAGAGTGAGCGGGCTCTTCTCTTGTTGTGGTGTGTAGGCTTGATTGCCCTGTGATGATGGATCTTAGTTCTCTGACCAGGAATGCAACCTGCGTCCCCTGCATCGGAAGGCAGATTCTCAACCACTGGGCCACCGGGGAAGTTCCAGCATTAAATTCTTATATTAGAAAAGCAGATGGATTTCATATAAAAGGTATCAGCTTCCATCTTAAGAAACTAGAAAAAGAAGAGAAAATTAAACCTAAACTAAGCCAAAGGAAGAAAATAATGAAGTGCAAAAATCAATGAAACAGAAAACAGGAGAACCATACAGAAAATCAATGAAACCAAAATCTATCTTTTCACAAAGATAAATAAAATGAGTAAACCTCTAGCCTGACCGATCAAGGAGAAAAAAGATGCAAATTGACAATAACATGAATGAGAAATAGGGCATTACTACAGGCCTTACAAACTTTAAGAGGATAATAAAGAGAAAGAAACAACTTTATAACAATCAACTTGATAACTTAGATGAAATAAGCCAATGCCTGCAAAGACACAAACTACCATCTAAAAAGAAAGCGATAATCTTAGTATTCCAATGTTTATTAAGGAGATTTATTCATAGTTTAGAATCTTTCAAGAACAAAACAGAAATCTCTTTCAGCAAAGAAAACTACAGGCCCAGATGGTCTCACCAATTAATTCTATCAAACATTTAAAGAAAAATAATATCAAGTCTTCACAACCTCTTCCAGAAAACAGAAGAGAACATTTTCTAACACATTTTATGAAGCCAGCATTACTCGGATACCAAAACCAAAGACATTATAAGAAAAGAAAACTATATTCTACGTGAACATAGACACTATCTCCTTAATAAAATCTTAACGTTTAACTAAAATTCTTCAACAAATAAAAACTATATCCTGACCAAGGGAGGTTATCTTAGTGACATTAGGTTGGCTTAATGTTTGAAACTCAATCATCTGAAGAAGAAAAACTGTAAGATCATCACAATTAATGCAGGACAAGTATAATTATGAAAATCTAGCAAAATATGTGCAAGACTTTCGCACTGACGACTATGAAACAACTACCAAAAGAAATTAAAGATTTTAATACGTGGAGCTATGTAACACATTCACAGATCAGAATCCTTAAATCTTAATTAAGAAGACAAAAGCCTTGATAGAAAATAAGCAACAGATTTAAACAGACACTTCACCAAAGAAGATAGATAAATAGCAAGTGAGCACATGAAACGATGATTAACTTTATTAGTCATTAGGGAAATGCAAATTAATACCACAGTGAGCTACCCGTATCACTAAAAATTAAGGAACTGACAATTTCAAGATTTAATGAAGATGTGGAGAGACAGGAACTCATGCCTTGCTGCTGAGAATGAAAATGGTGCAGCCAAAGTGGAAAGCAGTTTAGCGGTTTCTTAGAACCCCACTTGTAAGCACCCGAGACAAACGAATACACATATAAACACAAAGACATACAGTCAAATGTTCACTCTTTAATTGTGCCCAAGTTGGGCCCAACCCAGATATTTATTAGCAGATAAAAGCATAAACAAACGGTGGCAAATGCATACAATGGAATACTATTCGGCAATGAAAAGGAACGAGCAACCGCGTGAAGAATCTCTAAAACATTTTGCTAGGTNATATAAACACAAAGACATACAGTCAAATGTTCACTCTTTAATTGTGCCCAAGTTGGGCCCAACCCAGATATTTATTAGCAGATAAAAGCATAAACAAACGGTGGCAAATGCATACAATGGAATACTATTCGGCAATGAAAAGGAACGAGCAACCGCGTGAAGAATCTCTAAAACATTTTGCTAGGTGAAGAAATGGCAACCCACTCCAGTGTTCTTGCCTGGAGAATCCCAGGGACAGGGGAGCCTGGTGGGCTGCCGTCTATGGGGTTGCACAGAGTCGGACACGACTGAAGCGACTTAGCAACAGCAGAAGCAGCAGGTGAAGAAAGGCTGGCAAAAAAAGACTGCTTGTTTCTCCATTTCATTTTTCTCACTTTCTGTAAAAGGCAGAACTATGGAGACAGAAAGCAGATCAGCAGTTGCCAGAAGAGGTAGGGAAAGGATATTGATGACTAAGAAACACAAGGCAGTTTTTAGGGTGACAGAAATATTCTATATTGGTTACAGTCTGTGTATATTTGTCAAAACTCACTGAATTATTTATAAAATTGGGTGTATGGAAGTTACCTTCATTAAATCTGATTAAAAAATTGGGTGCTGGACTTCGCTGGTGGTCTAGTGGCTAAGATTCTGCATTCCCAATGTAGGGGGCCCAGATTTGATCCTGGATCAGGGAACTGGATCCCACATGCCACAACTAAGTTCACATGCCACAGTGAAATCCCTTGTGCCATAGTTAAGACTCGACACAGCCAAATGACTCGGCACAGCCAAATAAATAAACGAAAACAAATATTTTTTAAAAATTTGAAAATCAGGCTTACTCTGCCTTATTTAGATTCTGAAAGTTGAAGGAAGTATAGATGGCCTTCCACAGATGGTCTGATCAGCTCTTAATTTCTTGTGAATACAGATATCTGTGGAGTGGTCCTTGGGGGTGGGAGTGGGGTAGAAATGGTGGCAGTCTGGGAGGTGTGTGTCTCTTGGCATGAGAAGGATGGTCAAATACTCATCCTCGGTGCAACTCCACCCTGGGAGGACAGCCAGTATGTTTAGGCAAAGAGAAATTCCCCATCTTAAAGCTGAGCTTAGAATGTGGGTGGGGTGGGAAGTGAGATGCTCGAGGCAGTGCTGTTGGCTTTTGAGCATTTGAGCTTTGGGGATGCCAATCATATTATCTTTCCTCTGAAACATTCACAGGTAGCTGTGATAGGAGACCCCTCACATAATCCCTCAATATGGTTTCTAGACATCCAAAAAGCTAGTGATAGAAAGATTTTTAAGGCCAAATTTCAAGTGTGGGGGCCCCCTAATTGGAGTCTGCAGTCCCAAGACAATCTCTTGCAAAGCCCAAATCCTTTAGCTAGTAGTCATCATATGTCATTGTCCTAACCCCCAGCACCTCAGAATGTGACCTTATTTGGAAATAGGGCATTTGCAGATGTGATTAGCTGAGATGACATCAGGCTGGAGTACAGTGAGTGCCTAATCCAATATGACTGGTGTCCTTATAAAAGGAAGAACTTTGGACCCAGACAGGCACACAGGGAGAATGCTATCTAATGATTGGAATTCTGCTGCTGCAAGCCAGTGAACTGCTAGGAGCTTGAGAGAGGCCTGGAACAGATCTTTCTTCCCTGGCGTTCCTGGAGGGAGACTGGCCCTGCCCACACCTTGATTTCAGACTTCTCCAGAACTGCACGACTATATTTCTGTTGTTCTAAGTCTCCCAGTTTGTTGCAGTAGCTCTCAGAAACCAGCAGGGCTTGGCGTTGGCCCCAAGTCTCTTTACATCCCTCCCCTGCAGGAACTGTGTGCCTGAAACACTGGTGCCCAGCAAGTTATCTGTGGAATAACGTTTTGTTTTGCAATAATATTTTTCATGGCCATTTACTGGTCAGGCTTCTCAGATGACAATGAAGAGATACACAGAGACTCATAAGATATCTGGGCACCTGGGGAAGCAGCCCAGTCACCCAGATCCTAGTTTGTCCCTCAGTAGGATGTCTGGAGCCTCCACAAAGGATGCGAGAGTATGGCCCTTTAGGGAACCAGCACCCTGAGCTTATGTGATTTTTCTCCATGGTCGTTTCCAGAAGTGAAGTGAGAGCCAGAGGGCCAGTGACTCACTCAGGGCACACTGATCTATGAAGCTCAGTAAAGTAATTAATATTTATGAAGCACTCGGGCTGGGCTGGCATATCAAGACTGCTATTATGTAAGTGTTCTCTTCTGACCCTAAGGAGGGATGGCTTTCCTTGAGTTCCAGCTTTTTAGATGATTGCTTTCAGGTCACACGCTGAGCCCTGGTCCACTTCTTGAGCGTGGAGTTTCTTCTTTAACAAGTGCCCTTTCTGAATGCTGGCAAAAGAAAACATAGGAAAAGCCACTTGGATTCCTTTTCTTTGGATTCCTTTTCAGAAACTGTGTATGTGGTTGGCAGCAAAGGCTTGATGGATTCCTCAATACATCCACTAAAAATGAGTAAATGAGTGAAGGAAACGTGGATGGATGGATGGGTGGATGATAAGTTTGCCTTCAGGTAAGAAAGTAAAGGTAGCTCAGCTGGTAAAGAATCTGCCAGCAATGCAGGAGACCCTGGTTCGATTCCTGGGTTGGGACGATCCCCTGGAGGAGGGCATGGCAACCCACTCCTGAATTCTTGCCTGGAGAGTCCCCATGGACAGAGGAGCCTGGCGGGCTACAGTCCATGGGGTCACAAGAGTCAGACACGACTGAGTGACTAAGCACACAGCAACACAAGAAGGTGAAGTAAAGGTGCCCTGCATGGAAGTGAGGCGTGCTCACGTCTGGAGAGAGGAAATTTTGGAGGATGTAAGTATATGCTTGTGTGTCCTTTGGCCCTCCTCGAATAAGGATTACATGATAGATTGGACTGTATAGGTTTCATATTCCCTCCCAACACCGTGTGCTTTACATCTGGATAAAAGGAGCTATAAATCTCTCCAGGCAGAATGTAGCTGGGCTCTGCCTTTCTACCCTTCTCACTGAGATCTTACTTGGAAATACAGCTGAACAGCCGATGATGAATCATAGCGTCTGTGGAGCAGCCCAGATAAGGAACAATTTGCATTTTCATGTGATAATTCGCTCCTCTTGGCGTTTTCAATTTACCTTTAGAGCCACATTGATTCTGTTGCCATAAACCACCACTCTGTGCCAAGTCAGTGGGAGGGGGAGACTCAAGTGGCAGGTCTGTTTGGCTTTACAGGAGAGAGGAGTGCTCCCTTCCTGCAGCACGGGGTGTAGGAGACCGAGCTGGCCCTTGGAGAGCGCCTCTTGCAGAAGCTCCCCCAGGAAAGGTTGTAGCTTCAAACCCCGCTCGCATTCTCATCCTCCATGTCTGTACGTCGTGTGTGCGTGCGCGTGCTCAGTTGCTTCCGGCTCTTCCCAGCCCCATGGACTGTAGCCCGCCAGACTCCTCTGTCCATGGGATTATCCAGGCAAGAATCCTGGGGTGGGTTGCCATTTCCTCCTCCAGCGGGTCTTCCTGACCCAGGGATGGAACCTGCCCCTGTGTCGCCTGTATTGGCAGGCTGATTCTTTACCACTGTACCGCCTGGGAAGCCATGTTTGTATGTCACCTGGTTGAAAATAAGCTAAACACACCAGGAAAAATGCCGCTTTGCCTTCTGAGTGTTTCTAGAAGAGCCCCAACTTCTCTCTCCCTGGACGTGTAGCTGCAGAAGTATTGGGAAGTACTGAGACTTTAATTAGGATTGGCCTTCGGATGAAAGTGACATGATGGGACGACAGGAGAGAAGCAGGCTCCTGAGGACATTGTTGCGTCTCAGTGACATCAGCTGAATCTGCTGAATGAAGGAATAGATGCAGTCAATACAACTTTTTAAAAAATAAAAACAGAAAATAAGCAAAACGTAAACTGCTCCTCCTACTATTTGCCTCAGTGCACAGGACATGCCCCTTCAGGTAGCTGCATCTACGCCTCTGTTTCAGGAATCTGATGCTTGGTGACAGCCAGTTCCATGTGGCTCCTGCAAGCAGGGTCTTTCTGGGAGAAGGATTGTCTTAGAAGAGCTCTCCTGAGGGTTGGGTGAGCCCCTGAGCCCTGCGGAGGAAACCATTGTCTCAGGCTTGTCTGCTGGTTTCCCAGTGCTCACAGAGCCTTCTAGAGGCACCCTGTGGCCAAGGGGGTGGGGGTGGGGGGAAGTCTGGCAGAAAAAGACAGAATCTACCCCAATCTTGCAAAGTGGGTCTCCTCCACTATGACACCCCTGGACAAAGAAAGGCGTTCCACAGTCTGCCGCTCTTGGGTTCCCTGGCTTCTCCTAGCCTTCACAATCCAAGAAGTTCTTAATACTCATCAGAAACCCTTTCTTTCTGCAGTGCAAATCCATTTCCTTGCCCGGAAGCAGAGAGAGTCAATCTTACACTCTTGAGCTTGCACATCCTTGCATTTCTTAAACAAATTCTCAGGATGCTATCAAGTAAGTTAATGAGGAGCCTTGTAAAAATGAGAATAATTTCTGTTTCTTTCTCCTAATTTACATTTGTCCATTTCCTGAGGTTCCATTCTATTAAACTTTAATTTGCTCCCCTCTCATCCCAAGCCTTTCAGGAGTCTGACATGGGAGATTTTCTTCACATAGTCAGAATCTCTTGGGCTCTAATGGATTACACTTATGGGCAGGCAAGATATATTTTGTCCCTGAAGTGATTTCTAGATTGGCAGCCTGGTGTAAAGGAGAGGGTGAGAGTTTGGATGATGAGAAAGCAGCGGTGAGGTGACAATTCTCTGAAGTTCTGTTTATTTTTGTTTTAGTACTTTTTCCATCCTAGTTTGCAGCAGCTGTGTTTTGAGCGATTTTCTTCTGTTAACTCTTCCAGATTCTGTACTTGTAAACTGAGTGCAGAGGGCTGGAGGTTGAGTATTCAATCCCACTCTCCTACTTGTGTCTTTAAAATATATGAAGAAAGTGTGGAAATTGGGAGTGCTTTCGGTTCCTTGGAAAGTCCAAGTCCCAGAAAAGAAATACATTAGATTGAACCATATAAAAGTCATCATTTTTGAAATTAAAAAAAATTGTTTTCATTGGAAATGTGTTAGTTTCTGCTGTACAATAGCATGAACCATCTATAAGTATACATGTATTCCCTCCCTCTGGTGCCTCCCTCCCCCACCCCCAATCCCATCCCTCTAGATCATCACAGAGCACTGAACTGAGCTCCCTGGACTATACACAGCAGCTTCCTACTAGCTGTCTATTTCACACAAGGTAGTGTATATATGTTAGGGCTACTGTCTCAGTTCGTCCCACCCTCTCTTCCTCCCTATGTCCACAAGTCTATTCCTCACATCTATGTCTCTATTCCTGCCCTACAGTTTCATCAGTATCATTTTTCTATCCAGTCACTGTTTTAAAGGTCCAAAAATGATTGAATATTGCTGATTTCATATGATTCCCTCTAGTACAATCAAACCTCATTAATTCAAGCTAATGTGAGGAAGGTTGGTCTGAATTTGCTGGAGTGCTGCAAAAAGGAGTCTGAATTACGAGATCATTTTAAACAGGTGCAACTTCCCTCTACTCCAGTGCTGATGGTAATGGAAAGTAGGTCAGAAATAGTACTATCTCTACAAGTCCACGGGGGGATGTCTGGTTAATAAAGACAGCTTATAATGGGCATACAAATATGTCGGGTAAGAAAGGGTGCTCTAGTCTAAGGTGTGTTCGAGAATGCTTGAGTTTATTCTTTTAAGGGGCTTTAAATAATTTCCTTCCGATTTACATGTACGATTAGTTTCCTTAACAAATCCTTCCTTCAAAGAGAGAAACTGGATGGCTCAAGTTTGCTATCTGAATGATTTCTTTTTCCAAAATAGTGGATTCCAAATTAATGATGCTTGCCGGCTCTATTCCTGACCTTGAGGTTGGGCATCAAGATAATGCAAATCAATAGAGATTAGCCCTCAAAGACTGGAGAGGGGGAAGTACCCCCCCAAGAAACATATGTGACTTGAAAAGTGAGGCTGGTCTTGTATGTCTCATACACTGACTCTGAAGGCAGTTTCAGAGGCAAAGTTCCAACAGCACTCAGCGTAATAACAGCAAACTTGGAAGAAGTCAGCCACATCCTACAGAACCACTTCAAAAAGCAACGTAATATGAATGGACAGATTCCAACCTCTGATGGTTTTAAAAACGTTCACATATGTTCGTTCTCCTAGGATAATATTTATCCCTTTAAAAATATCCTTAAAGTTTCCTTCTAAATAATAGCAATCTCTAGTGACATTTAAGTTTATTTTAAAGTGATTTTTTAGATCCATTTTCTACTTCCCTAAAACCTCAAGAGGGTGCACGGGTAGGTGGGAAGGTGATGGAAATGGAACCAAAGATTGATGACCAGCAGGAGACAAAGACTGATAGGCTGTCTGATAAAATTGGGATCGGGTATAGCTTTTCAGATGTGTACAGTGTGGCAAAGTCTGTACTCACAGAATTCCTTCTCTGGCTTGTGCGTCCCTCTCATTCAAGGGGAATTCTAGAGGAAAACACTTCTTTCTTGGGGTGACTTGGTACAGATCCCACCTTCCTTTGCCCTGTATTGCCCTCTGTTGCTTTGAAATGTCAAATAGGGCTTGGAGGAGGGGCAGATCTGAGTAGGCTACTGGAAGGAACTGACTCAGTCTTCAGTTAGCTCATCTCCACTAACAGGGGATATGAAATAAAAATTTGTTGTCGCTGTTCAGTCGCTCAATCATATCCAACTCTTAGCAACTCCATGGACTGCAGCATACCAGGCTTCCCTGTCCTTCACTGTCTCCCGGAGTCTGCTCAAACTCATGTCCATTGAGCTGATGGTTGATGATGCCATCCAACCATCTCATCCTCTATCGTCCCCTTCTCCTCCTGCCCTTAATCATTACCAGCATCAGGGTCTTTTCCAATGAGTTGGCTCTTCGCAACAGGTGGCCAAAGTATTGGAGCTTCAGCTTCAGCATCAGTCCTTCCAATGAATATTCAGGATTGATTTCCTTTAGGATTGACTGATTTGATCTCCTTGCAGTCCAAGGGACTCTCAAGGGACTGATAAAATATAGGTGGTTAGTTAACAAGACTAAACAGAGCAGTGAGTGAATGGTTCGGTTATCTTCGTTGTGCTCACACAATTCCATGTACTTCTGTCCAAAATGTATAAACCTGTATACCAAAAAGAGTGGGTGGACTGGATGGAAACTGAAAGCAACTAAATGAACATGAAATAAGACCAGTCCTTCCTCAGCACCCTGCTGAGTGAGTGCTGGAGTGGTGGGGTCTTCTGGGCTCCTCTCCTGGTGCTGTCACTGACCAGCAAACCTGCCTCCTGGCCATGTCCCCGCCACAGGGGAAGGAGGGTCACTGTCTGCATGTCCCTCTCGCCCCATGTGAGCTCTGTGACAGTGAGGATGCATCTCAGCTCTGTGCCCAGCAGAACAGGCGCCCCAGGCTGCTGTGTGAATAAGCCTTGATCTTGCATGCTGCTATTTTAAGTCCAAACACTCTGATCTTGTCCTTGGAAGAGTCGTTCAGTCAGGCGACACTCACTGGACATCTACCTCGCGCCAAGGACACACAGTAGTGCTGGGACTTAGAAATAAGACGCAGCCTCGGTTCCAGCTGCTCCAGAGGGGAGCCAGCCTGTAGACACATGATTAGAGTGCGGTGTAATTAGTGCTAATAGAGGCGTGGGCACCCTGCTCCAGGGCACCGGGGGGGGGTGCGGCTCACTCAGCCTCAGGTCAACACCCGCCGGCTCCTGTGCTGTTGGGTCTGAAAAGAAGGAGGCTTCACCCAAGGGAGCACTGAGGCTGGGTCAGCTCAGTGTCTCAGCACAGACACACACATCACACACACAGACATCCCACATCACACATAGACCCATCACATACATCAAATATCACACACATCGTGTATTACCCACACAGAGCATCTCCTCACACACGGACACACACCTCACAGATATTACATACACAGGACAACNCTGAGGCTGGGTCAGCTCAGTGTCTCAGCACAGACACACACATCACACACACAGACATCCCACATCACACATAGACCCATCACATACATCAAATATCACACACATCGTGTATTACCCACACAGAGCATCTCCTCACACACGGACACACACCTCACAGATATTACATACACAGGACAACACTGTACGTAAAGACACATCACATAGATACACACAGACACAAACTTCACATACAGACACCCATCACACACAGACACACCACCCATAAACACGCATATCACACACTGACACAGGCATCACACAGCACACACATCCCGTGTTACAAATCCAGAATATCTCCCCACACATAGACCTACACATCACAGGCCTTACACACACGATACAGACACAGATACACACACACATCATACACATATCATGGTCACACAGACACACACATCACACAGATACACAGGCAGACACACACATCACACTTTACCATATACATCACACACAGCATGCATTACACAGAACATCCCCCCACAGGCACACACTACACATGTCAAACACATCACCCATCACACACAGACACACTCATCATAATTGTGCACAGACACACACAAGTCACACACGTCACATATAGACAGGTCACACAAACACACCACACGTCACCCATCACACACAGAGAACACCCCCCTATATACAGACACACACATAAAAGATATTACACATATGATCATACTATACACAGACACACACCTCACACAGATACACACATAGACACACACATCACAGTTATATCACGTACATCACACGTATCACACTCATCATGTATTACACACACAGAACATCCCCCCTACACAGACACACACATCACAGATATTACACCATCACACATTGCAAACACAGACATACATCATACACACACCCCCGTGAAGACCTCCCCATCTCCTCCAGGATGGTTAGTGTCATCCTTGCCCCTCCTCCCCACCCCCACCCCTGGGCCACAAGGGAAACAGCCCAGGCACTGCTTGTGTTGGTCACACCCCTGGTGGGCTGGGTGGTGGTCGTGGGTGAGTTCCTACAGCTCTCTATGCTCTTCCTCGTGCCTTCTTCTCACAGGCTGCAGCAGTCGAGGCTGCCCAACAGTCACTATGGCAACGGGTCTCTCTTGCCATCTTCTACAGTGCAGGGTGCTTCCTTTTCGGAGGGCCGGCCCCTGTCCAGCTCCCAGGCATGCCGCAGGCTCTGTGTCTGCCTTGCTGGGTTGTTTCAAGGCCTTAAATTTTGTGCCAGGTATCAACAGTGGACTGGGAGCACGTGGAAGTTCTGCCTGTCCAGACCTGATCCCCCTGCTTCCCATTTGATTTCAAGAGCTGCTGATGGTAGCTGCTCTGTCAGAAAGTGAGTGAAGAGATCCTGAATATTCAGACCTGCAGCTGCCAAGGACAAGGTGGCCGCACCAAAGTGATGAGCTGGGAGCTAGTGCTGGACAGATGAGAGCATGTAGATTGCAGGGTCACCGGGGTGGCAAAGAGACCGATGTGCGGAGTGAACAAAGGGACCCGGGATGTAGGGCTGCACAGACTGGAGGAGAGAAATATCGTAGGGAACAATCCCCCGATAAGATACTGTATAGAAAAAGGAGCAGAAACAGTCTAGGATGTGGGTTTAGTATCACTTGGACCAAATGATCGGTAGAGAAAAAGCCACAAAATTTGCTTCCTCTTCCTTGCACTTCTGGGAAGTCTCCTAAGCCTTTCAAAGGTGGAAGGTGCTGCCTTCGAGGAAGTGAGCTCCCTGTCAATGCAGATAATCAAGCAGTGGCCATTGGGTGGGCATTCAAATATGGGGTGCCATCATCACAACTCATCCAAACCTGACCGGCTTGCCGTTGTCCTGTAAGTAGCCCACATTCTTACCTGTGAAATCAGGGGCAGGACCAGAACATGATCCAGACCTCTGTGCTCCACAGCCCTGTGTTCAGATCCCATTTTCTAAACCTGATCCTGACTTTATGGCACCTAATTTTATAGATGTAAAGCACTTCCTATTATCCCAAGCACTTTCCTATCCATGATCTCATGATCTCTTCCCCATCGCTCTGTGAAGTGCATAGAACATGGATGATCAGAGAGGCAAGGGAGTTCTAGGGGAGGTTGTGAACATTACCGGTGACTTAATGGTAGAGCCAGTGCAGCGGCCAGGTCTGGGGTCTGCCAGCCCACCATCTACACTTGTGCGTGGCGTGTTCACTGGGCAGATCAGGGTGTGGAGAGGGGTTATCCATTAGAGGTACCATGAAATGAAAAAAAAAAAAAAACAGGCTGATTGTCGGTTGCTTTCAGCTTTAAACTTTGTGGTTAAACTCTGAGACACAAAATTGCTAACTACAAGTGGGTCTTGTAAAAGTGATTTGTGCCCAGAGATCTGGGTAGGGTACAAGTTGAATAATAAAAGGATCTGATAAACCTGAACTAGTCTCCCTTAAACTCGTTCTGTGAGTGCTGAGAAGCGGGGAGCTGGCTACTGGGTCTGCTCGGTATTGCACCCAAGCTGCAAATTCAACAGGCATAATATTCCTTGAGAAATTGAAACATCAAATGTCAAATAAGATCTCACTGCTCCAATTCTTTATTCAGGCCCCTGGGGAATAATGTATCCAACGCGACAACCCAATAAGCTCTAACATCATCCCCATGTGCTATTGTAAAGCCCCTTTCTCTGCCTTCTTAAAAAATCACCATCTCCTTCTTTTAATAAATCCAACTGGAGCAATGAACCCAAATGTGAAGCCACATGGAATATGTGTTTCTGCGGGACTCATCCAGGGATGATGGGAAAATCCGCTCTGAAATAACCTCTGTCTCCAAGTGAGTCACGGTGATGATAAAACTTGCTGCCCTCTACTGTTTCTTACCAGGGGCTCTAATGACCCTTCTTCTTCACCAGCTATTAGTGAAGTGGGAAGAAGAGCACAGATCTTCTGTCTCACTTAGGAGCTGTAACTTGAAGCCTGGGGGTTGTTCACCTGTGTGATGTAGGGGCAGTGGTTCAAGCATTGAAGGAAGAGAAACAGGTGATGAAAAGAGGAGGTTCACCAGGCAGACAACCGTCTTGCTTTTGGGAGAGGCCAGAGGTCTTTGGGAACAGGTGGGACTACGGTCCAAGCTGGACTTAGGGGGTGGCCTCCGTGGTGACATCTGGGAGGCCACCGAGTCCCAGACACTATGGGTCAATGTGCCGTGAAGACCTGCCTTCCTCAGGGTTTGCATTGTATCTGCTCAACTTTGATGCTGGAAGAGTTGGAGCCAGGTGGCAGAAGGTGAGCTGCTGGGGAGACAGAGGTGCCCTGGCGTAGTGGATCGGTCCTACTGGCCTAATGTCCCTAGTTGGGAAGTTGGAAGTCTCTATCACTGATGCGAGCACGTTTGCTCACATCAAATGTCCGTCTCTGCTCTGTTCCCTGTCAGAGCCTCACAGGGTAATCTGGTCTTTCCTGAATTTATCCTGGCTTTGACAAGGTCACTGCTGCAGCTTGTGTCCGCGTCTGCTTGCCCACTCCCAGCGTCCCGGTCCACCCAGGGGCCCCGAGCCATGCTGGATAGATGCAGTATTAGCAAGTGCCTTCCTAAGTGGAGCTGAACACCCCCTCCTTTCATCATCCAGTCTCCCCAATGGGCCACCCCTTCAAACATTTGAAGACATATGTTCCATCTCTTCTGGTTTTTCTCCTCTCATGATGTGGTTGTCAGACCCTCACCACCTGGTCACCCCGTCCTGGGGGTGAATCAGTTAGTCCTCGCCTTGTTTTCACTGCAGTACATAGTGAGAGCTCCAGTCTACGCTGAAGGGGGCTTCTCATCCTTGGCAAGCTGGTCAGACTCCTGAGACCTACCCACATGTGCTTTCCAGGACGTGCTCTGGCATAGANTCTGGGGTCTGCCAGCCCACCATCTACACTTGTGCGTGGCGTGTTCACTGGGCAGATCAGGGTGTGGAGAGGGGTTATCCATTAGAGGTACCATGAAATGAAAAAAAAAAAAAAACAGGCTGATTGTCGGTTGCTTTCAGCTTTAAACTTTGTGGTTAAACTCTGAGACACAAAATTGCTAACTACAAGTGGGTCTTGTAAAAGTGATTTGTGCCCAGAGATCTGGGTAGGGTACAAGTTGAATAATAAAAGGATCTGATAAACCTGAACTAGTCTCCCTTAAACTCGTTCTGTGAGTGCTGAGAAGCGGGGAGCTGGCTACTGGGTCTGCTCGGTATTGCACCCAAGCTGCAAATTCAACAGGCATAATATTCCTTGAGAAATTGAAACATCAAATGTCAAATAAGATCTCACTGCTCCAATTCTTTATTCAGGCCCCTGGGGAATAATGTATCCAACGCGACAACCCAATAAGCTCTAACATCATCCCCATGTGCTATTGTAAAGCCCCTTTCTCTGCCTTCTTAAAAAATCACCATCTCCTTCTTTTAATAAATCCAACTGGAGCAATGAACCCAAATGTGAAGCCACATGGAATATGTGTTTCTGCGGGACTCATCCAGGGATGATGGGAAACTCCGCTCTGAAATAACCTCTGTCTCCAAGTGAGTCACGGTGATGATAAAACTTGCTGCCCTCTACTGTTTCTTACCAGGGGCTCTAATGACCCTTCTTCTTCACCAGCTGTTAGTGAAGTGGGAAGAAGAGCACAGACCTTCTGTCTCACTTAGGAGCTGTAACCTGAAGCCTGGGGGTTGTTCACCTGTGTGATGTAGGGGCAGTGGTTCAAGCATTGAAGGAAGAGAAACAGGTGATGAAAAGAGGAGGTTCACCAGGCAGACAACCGTCTTGCTTTTGGGAGAGGCCAGAGGTCTTTGGGAACAGGTGGGACTACGGTCCAAGCTGGACTCAGGGGGCGGCCTCCGTGGTGACATCTGGGAGGCCGCCGAGTCCCAGACACTATGGGGTTTACATTGTATCTGCTCAACTTTGATGCTGGAAGAGTTGGAGCCAGGTGGCAGAAGGTGAGCTGCTGGGGAGACAGAGGTGCCCTGGCGTAGTGGATCAGTCCTACTGGCCTAATGTCCCTAGTTGGGAAGTTGGAAGTCTCTATCACTGATGCGAGCACGTTTGCTCACATCAAATGTCCGTCTCTGCTCTGTTCCCTGTCAGAGCCTCACAGGGTAATCTGGTCTTTCCTGAATTTATCCTGGCTTTGACAAGGTCACTGCTGCAGCTTGCGTCCGCGTCTGCTTGCCCACTCCCAGCGTCCCGGTCCACCCAGGGGCCCCGAGCCATGCTGGATAGATGCAGTATTAGCAAGTGCCTTCCTAAGTGGAGCTGAACACCCCCTCCTTTCATCAGCCACCACTGGTTCCAGGTACTTAGCTGGAGCCACAAAGACATAAATCCAGTCTCCCCAATGGGCCACCCCTTCAAACATTTGAAGACATATGTTCCATCTCTTCTGGTTTTTCTCCTCTCATGATGTGGTTGTCAGACCCTCACCACCTGGTCACTCCGTCCTGGGGGTGAATCAGTTAGTCCTCGCCTTGTTTTCACTGCAGTACATAGTGAGAGCTCCAGTCTACGCTGAAGGGGGCTTTTCATCCTTGGCAAGCTGGTCAGACTCCTGAGACCTACCCACATGTGCTTTCCAGGACGTGCTCTGGCATAGACATTCCTCCAGCCAGCCTTCCTCAGGAGGAGGAGGAGGAGGAGAGAGGCAAAGCCTTGGAGGATAGAGCCCTAGAGAGAACCGTCCATGAGGACCATCCCCAGGACTGGAAGCCAGATGCTGCTCACCTTCCCAAAGACCCAGTGCTCACATCAGTGATAGAGACTTCTGACTTCTCAGAGACCTGGATCCTTCCCAGAATCAACGCAGGGCTCCGGGAGGACACAGCATCCCCACCGATCTCCCCTCAAGCCGCTCTTGCACTCGGGATGCTTGAAATGGCAGGCGCGACTGTGATGACCTCACCCGGTGGCGTGAGGCTGACTCACGCTGTGTCTTTAAGCTGAGCTCACTGAGAGCACGGCCAGACCATTCTGGCTGAAGGAGACCCGAGCCTTTTGCTCTCATCACTGCTGTAGCTTCTTGCATGGTTTTCTGGAAACAACCTGAATTATATCAGAAAGCTGCAAGTACTGTGCAAAGCACGGCTCTTCTCTCAGCTACTTCAGAGTGTGTTGCTGACATAGTACCCAGCACCCGCGAATGCTGTTGTTTAGTTGCTAGGTCGTGTCTGACTCTTTGGTGAGTCCGTGGACTGTAGCCTGCCAGGCTCCTCTGTCCATGGGATTTCCCAGGCATGAATACTGGAGTGAGTTGACATTTCCTTCTTCAAGGGATCTTCCTGACTCAGGGATCGAACCTGCGTCTCCTGCATTAGAAGGCAGATTCTTTGCCACTGAGCTACTAGAGATAAATACTTTAGTTTAAATATCCTATAAACAAGGACATGCTCTTATGTGACCATGAACAGTTGTGAAAGGCAGGAAGTGAGCTGATTCATTACTAGCATTTAATCCTCAGGCCCCAGCCAAGTTTTGCCAGCTGCCCCAGTGGTGATCTTTACAGNCCACTGAGCTGCTAGAGATAAATACTTTAGTTTAAATATTCTATAAACAAGGACATGCTTGCTCTTATGTGACCATGAACAGTTGTCAAAGGCAGGAAGTGAGCTGACTCATTACTAGCATTTAATCCTCAGGCCCCAGCCAAGTTTTGCCAGCTGCCCCAGTGGTGATCTTTACAGTAAAGGGATCCAGTCTAGGGTCACGCTCTGCATTCATGGCCATTGTCTCCCGGATCTCCTTCAATCTGGAACAGATTCCCAATCTTTTCTTAACTTTCAAGACGTTGACACTTTTGAAGACTCGGGGCCAACTCCTTTGATTAATGCCCCTTACCCTGGGTTTGTCTGATGTTTCCTCTTGATTAGATTCAGCCTGTGCATCTTTGGCAGGAGATTCACAGAACTGCTGCTGTGTCCTTCTCATCTTCTCACCTTATCAGGCATCACACGATTCTGATTTGTGATTTGTCCCAGACTTGGTGATATGGACTTTGATTACTTTTGTTTAAAGTGGCGTCACCAGCCTTCCCCACGGCGGACTTACTCTTTTCCTCTTTGTAAATAACTGTGTGGAGATGCTCTGAGATTAGGTAGACATTCCATTCCTTATCAAACTCCAGTTTATTCACTCATCTCTATCAGGTTGAACTTGCATTTCTTATTTATGCACTGGATTGCCCCTTATTACCATTATTTGTTTTAATGCTGAAATTGTCTCAGAGATGCCTGGTGGGAATCCTTTCAAGCTGCCTTTGGTGTCCTTTGCACAAGTCCCCATTTTTCTTTGAATGCTTCCTCTCTTCTTGTAAAGTAAGAAAATCCGTGTTCGTATTGTACTCTTCCTGCCCTGGTCTGGAATCAGTGAATTTTTTCAGGGAGCCCTGGTTCCTTACAGTTGAGAATGATATTTAGAAACCAAGATCTAGGGGCTAGGCGNTCCTTATCAAACTCCAGTTTATTCACTCATCTCTACCAGGTTGAACTTGCATTTCTTATTTATGCACTGGATTGCCCCTTATTACCATTATTTGTTTTAATGCTGAAATTGTCTCAGAGATGCCTGGTGGGAATCCTTTCAAGCTGCCTTTGGTGTCCTTTGCACAAGTCCCCATTTTTCTTTGAATGCTTCCTCTCTTCTTGTAAAGTAAGAAAATCCGTGTTCGTATTGTACTCTTCCTGCCCTGGTCTGGAATCAGTGAATTTTTTCAGGGAGCCCTGGTTCCTTACAGTTGAGAATGATATTTAGAAACCAAGATCTAGGGGCTAGGCGTGCACACTGGTGCTGGTGTGGCTCCCAGACCGTTTTGGTGAGCAGAGTGGAGAGGTCTGTGCGTGTGTGTCTGCACGCACAGTCGTACCTGCATTTACATATCTGTCTAAGTGAAAGTGTTAGTCACTCAGGCGCGTCTGACTTTCTGTGACCCTACAGAACGTAGCCTGCCAGGGTCCTCTGTTCTTGGTGTTCTCCAGGCAAGAATAATGGGTGGGTAGCCATTCCCTTTTCCGGGGGATCTTCCTGACCCAGGGATCGAACCTGAGTCTGTCTACTGCATTGCAGGCAGATTCTTTACCATCTGAGGCACCAGGGATGCCCACACATTTGTCTAACTAAATATTAAAAGCCATCAGTTTACACGAAGTGAAGTCGCTCAGGCAGTTTACATGGATACCTCCAAGTTCCAATCTAACGCCTCTGGATTCACTCTAATTTTCTTCCTCTTTATGCTTGCAGTTTCCTTCTCTAGGAGAAATCTGACTCCTGCTTCCCTTTCTTGGTAGTGGTGGTGGTTTAGTCACTAAGTTATGTCTGACTTTTGAGACCCCATGGACTGTAGTCTGCTAAGCTTCTCTGTCAATGGGATTTCCCAGACAAGAATATCAGAGTGGGCTGCCATTTCCATCTTCCCGAACCAGGGTTCGAACCCAGGTCTCCTGCATTGCAGGCAGAGTCTTTACCGACTAAGCCACCAGGGAAGTTCTTACTTGATCAGTCTTCCCTTAGGTAATCAATCTTCCCTCGCCACTACCACCTCTTTCTGGCAAGATGCCCTCCTCATCCTTCTTGGCCTCCCAGCCTGTACCAGGCTGTCCCCTCAACGTGGTGCAGGAGCCCCTCTCAGTCCTCTTGGGTACCCACCCCCTCGCCTGGCTGCCCTCTGAAGGGACTCCCTCCTTGTCCCCTGGAGCTCCAGCCCTCCACATTAGGCTCCCCTGAGGCCCCCAACCCATGTAGGAACCTGTCATGGTGCTCGGCCTCCTGACCCTGAGCTGAACTGTCCCTCTTGTGTCCTATTCTCCACACATGGGCTCTGACACTCGGCTCTGGGTCACAGCATCTCCCCTCTGCCTGGGCACACAGCTGCTCACTTTTCTAGCCTGCCCTCTGCCCGCAGTGGTCTGTGGCCTGAATAGTTCAGGAAGAAAAAGGGTGGGAAGGAAGACAAGTGAGGCTGCTCTGAGATGCTTAACTGCTCTCGCCAGGGGGTCCCCCTGCTCTATTTAAGCGACAAGCACAGCACAGCTGCCTGGCAAACGCTGGGTTCGCTGAGGCCTGTGAGCAGGGCAACCTGCACTTTGGCACATTAAGGTGAAGTGCAGTGGGGACTGAGGCCGCCTTTGGGTAATATGTAGATTATCCCATTCTGAAGCGCATTAACGGAGTGCTAATTGTGCTTTCTGAATGCAATTTGGTGCCAGTTGCAGGAATAACTCTGGCACCTGCTTGGACTTTAGACTTGCAGATTAACTCAAATGGAAAGAGTAGCAAAACAGGGAATAATTTGTTCTCTAATAAGCCACTTGGAAGCCAACTCATTTCTACAGTTGGTGTCAGAAAAGTGCAGCTCAGTGATTGGAACAGGAAGCTGTGTATCTGGTGTGCGGGCTTCTGCGTTGTTTTTGCCAACTCGCAGAACAACCCACCTCGCTCTGCATCCATTGGCCTCAATTTACCTTCCAACTATTAGGAACGAGAAGAAGTTGATTCAGCTCGGACAAACTGGATCTGCAGAGCTCTGTTTTCTGGCCTTGTCACTTGTCTTCATGTGGCTAGAAAGCAGAAGGGCAGGAGACGGGTGCCTGCATTTATGATTTCTCTCAGGATGTGTTTCTCAAAGTGAGGGGTCCCTGGACCAGCAGCACTGTCATCAGCTGACAGCTGGTTGGAAATGCAAATGCGCAGGGCCCCTCCCCCGACCCCAGATCTTCTGAGTCAGAAGCCGGAGGTGGGGCCCAGAGAATCTGTGCTTTAAGAAACCTTCCAGGGGATTCTGATGCACACCAACATTCAAGAATACGGATCGCTCTAGGAAATGTGGCCCAATGCAATGGAGCAGGGTTTACTGAATATGTACTTCTAAGTTACTAGCACATGGCTCCTGGGGTCCTACTGTGTGCCTGTAGTGGGGTTACGCTGTGGTTTCTGCCCCTGTCTCCCCCCACCCCGCCCCGAGAAGGTTGTCTCATGAGTGATGTGTTGAACAAGCAAACACGTGGGATGCCAGGAGTAAAAATGCATGTGCTTGGAGGAAGACTCATGGAGGGTTCCTGCCTTAGTTAACACAGGGGAGTCGGAGATGGCTACTCCGAGCAAATGATGTCTACACAGCAGAGCAAGTGACGGCTACATCTACAGACATCTACACAGCAGCTATGATTTCTAGGAAGCCACGGAAAGTTGGTTGGAGGGAGGAACAAGGTAGGGAAGTTGTGAATCCTCCTGTATCCACACAGGTGGCCGGAAGATGCGAACTCGAAGCCCAAGATGCAGGAACGGGAGCGTGGGCTGAGTCTCTCCTTCCTCTCCTCGCCTTTGCTCAGAGATGACTGTGGAGGAGGGGCTGTGCCTCCCTGGCTGTGGAGGGCAGCGGGGGGCGGGGGGAAGCTCTGTTTATCATCCCGCCAGCAGAGATAACGCCATCATCATTTTCCAGGGGCCAGATATGTGCAATATTAAAAAAGAAATCATATGATTTGCTGACAGCACTTAATGGGTAATTCAAGGGGCCTTATTATTCCTATACATCATGTCTGGCTTGTGACAGGCAGCGGGGTTTCTGGCACAGAGGGGAAGCTCACGTGCTTTCAGTTTGGGTTTTTCCTCCCTTCCCGAGGTGATGACTGGCAGCCGAGTCCCTGTTTGAAAGCTTCATTAGGGACAACTTGCTGCTAAGGTGGGTTTTAAAGAGGCGGGGGTGGGGTCTCTGAAGGTAGGGGGCTGGCCTACTGCTCTGTTGGTGGTTGAGTAATGCTGATCGAGGTCTCCGATAGAGAGAGTCCCCAGAGGTGGCGCTCTCAAACCCACTGGCTGCTGACCGTGTGGGCAATGGAAGGCATGCTTGCATTCCAATGGGAGCTGGGTCAGAGGCTCTATCACTGTTTGGTACTGAGAAGCATGTCTTCATCCCCAGCAGTAGGTCTCAAAATGGGTGTGTGTGGACAGGGGGCTCCTCTCTTATCCACGTCGAAGGCACTCTTGACCTTCACTTCTCTAACATGGTGCCTGGCAGGTGAAAAGACAACTATGGGATGCCTGGATGGATGAATGAATGGAGCAGAGGAACTGGGAATTGCCCTAAAGGTCAAGGAGCCAGGTCTTTAGAGCAAGGACAGTCTCTCTACCAAAGAGGGCAGCGCACCGAGGCCACGTGTCCTGTGCCCAGTTGTATTATTCTGCCCCTGTTGTATTTGGAGACCTAGTTCCAGGGCCCCCCAGCTCTTGGGAGGGGGGTCACAGTGGTGAAGTGACACTTGCCTAGCACTGTGCCTGGCACACAGTAGGCTTTCAGAAGCTGTTGTAGAATTAATGCAATCAATCATGTTTTTCTTTGAGGTCTGGCATTATTATTTCTAATACAGCCATCTTCCCGGGGCTCTCCCTGGCTATGTGGATAGCGGGTGCTGGCAAGGCAAACTGCAGAGTAGGGACCCATGCTTACCTCCTGTCTCTGCAGGGAATATACAGGCAGTGTTAACAGGGGAAGATGACTGTGTCTGCCCTTCCTCTTAGCTCTTGGTCATCCTGAAAGAGGCTAGGAAGGCCCATTTGTATATGCGAATGAGTTGGCATGAGATAAAAATATATTTGCATAGCACTATTCATAATAGCCAAAGGCAGAAGCAACCCAAGTGTCCATTGGCAGATGAATGGATGGAAGGACAAAAATGTGGTCTGTACCTATACTAAAATATTATTCAGCCCCACAGGGAGGAATTCTGACAAATGCTACAACGTGGATAAACCTCGGAGATTCAAGTTAAGTGATATAAGCCAGGCAGGAAAAGACACATATGTGAGGTCCCTAGAGTAGTCAGATTCATGGAGACAGAAAGTTGAATGGTGGCTTCTGGGGAAGGGAGAATGTGGAGTTAGTGTTTCATGGGTATAGAATTTCAGTTGGGGAAAATAAAAAAACTGGGAAGATGGATGGTGGCTATGGTTGCCGAACAATGAGAATTTACCACTGAGGTTTTCCTGGTGGCTCAGATGGTAAAGAATTCGTCGACAATGCAGGAGACCCTGGTTCAATCTCTGGGGTGGGAAGATCCCCTGGAGAAGGGAATGGCTACGCACTCTAGTATTCTTGTCCAAAGAATTTCGTGAACAGAATTCATGGAATAGGGAAGCAGTTTGGGGCTTCCCAAATGGTTCAGATGGTAGAGAACCTGCCTGCCAATGTAAGAGACACAAGAGACACAGGTTTGATCTCTGGGTCGGGAAAATCCCCTGGAGAAAGAAATGGCAACTCACTCCAGTATTCTTGCCTGGAAAATTCCATGGACAGAAGAGTCTGGCAGGCTACAGTCCATGGGTTTGCATGAGTGTCCTGCTCCCCGACAGGACATTCAAGGGCCAGGGATCACCCACTGAAGAAACTCAAAGAAAAACCACAGTTTAGCCAAAAAGTCAATACCCAGTCCTTTGCCCTGAGTCACAGAGATTTTTTCAAACCCTCAAACTCCACGCCAGCCTCTGCACCCAGAGGGTCCAAGCTCACCCCTGTGCAGACCCATTTCTGTCTCACTCCAAGCTCTCACTGCCAAACACTTGGGCCTTTCTGGTCCCCTCCTACAGAGTCACCAAAGGAAGATTGTGTTATTCCTCAGGGCTGCAAACTGGGTGGCTTAAAACTGTAGAAATGGATCTTTTCTTGGGCCTGAAAAAGCCTGAAATCCAGTGTAGTAGACCACACTCTGTCTGGAACCTACAGAGAGGATCCTTTCCTGACCTCTTGCAGCTTCTGCTGGTTTGCCAGGCATCTGCGGTGCTCCCTGCTTGCAGCTGCATCCCTCCAGTCTCTGCCTTCACCTTCACACAGCATCCCCTCTAAGTCTCTGTGTATCCCCGTGGCCCGTCCCATCTTCTTAGAGGTGCTCCAGTCCTATGGACACCCTTGTCCACTACGACCTTGTCTAAACTAATTACATCTGCAGTGACTCTATTTCTAAATAAGGCACATTCCAATGCTCCAGAGATTAGAACTTCAGCATATCCTTATTATTATTTTTTTTTTTTGAGGAAGGACACAATACAACTCATAACAGGAACCCAGAAATATATCAGGTATCTTCTGCACACATGCTGGAAATGGGTGTATCTGATGTGGATGTGTTTTTCCTTGAGTGTGTGCCTCCAAGATAGTGGAACACCAATATGTGTAGATTTTGACAAACAGACACATTGGGCTACTGTTTACATATTCATTCTCAAAGTCGGTTATTTAAGTAAAAGCATATGGCTTGATGAGGGTTCCCAGGTGGCTCAGATGGTAAAGAACACACCTGCCAATGCAGGAGACATGGGTTTGATCCTTGGATCTGGAAGATCCCCTGGAGAAGGAAATGGCAACCCGCTCCAGTATTCTTGCCTGGAGAATCCCATGGACAGAAGAACCTGGTGGGCTACAGTCCATGGGGTCGCAAAAGAGTTAAACACAGCTTAGCAACTAAATGAAACAAAACCAAATATTCCTTTTTGATGACCTTAAGTGCATCTGGGATGCTGTTTTTTTTTAGACAAGGATGCTAAGTATAGCAAACTCTCTAACGCTAACTCTGACCAAGGCCAAAGGCCATAACCACACCAGTTCCAACCTGGAGAACTGAGGTCCAAAGGGGAGCAGACATAGTGGATTTGCTACTTCGTTTAGCTCCTGTAGGTATTTGCTTGTGGTTTGTGTTTTCAGCAGTGGAAGCGCCTATCTCTGCATGTGATTGTGTGTGTGTGTGTGTGTGTGTGTGTGTGTGATTCATTCTCATCTCTCTCCACACATTGTCAATATGTGAGGTGTGAAGGGTACACAGAGAAGAAGGGTGGTGTCTTTGATGTGGAAACAATCTCCAAAACAATGGAATGTGACAAACCAGGCAGAAGTCAGGTATGTCAAGGAAGGACACGCCCGTGGTGTCTGTGTTCCTCCACTGAGCACACCTCTTACCTGGCTGACTCTTCTTTCTGGGAAGCTCCNGGTACACAGAGAAGAAGGGTGGTGTCTTTGATGTGGAAACAATCTCCAAAACAATGGAATGTGACAAACCAGGCAGAAGTCAGGTATGTCAAGGAAGGACACGCCCGTGGTGTCTGTGTTCCTCCACTGAGCACACCTCTTACCTGGCTGACTCTTCTTTCTGGGAAGCTCCCTCTCTTTTCCCAGGAGATGCCCGAGGTCAAGGTCACTTTCCAGAGTGGAACTTTCCGCGGCTTCGTCAGGTTCTTCCCAGCCTAGTTGCTAGGCAATGATGGTGCACACCAGAGGGGCTGTTCCTGCCTGGGCGGCTGGCTCACCCTCCCATCTGCAATTTAAATTCCCTGACAGGCAGAAGCAGCCAAGCTGTTCACTTGAGATTGCAAAAAGTTAGATTGAAATACAAGGAATATCCAGTGCCTCGAGCCCTTCATAAATTTTGCTTTGATAGTAACTGGGAGAGAGATGGGGAACGAGGGGGAGAGAGAGGGAGCTGAGAGGGGAACGTGTTGTGGTTTAGACTTACGCGCTCGATTGACATTTGATCAACGTGTCCCAGGCCTCCTTGCTGCCCCAGGTCCTCTCTCCCGGCCTCCCTGGGCTTCTTCTCGTCCCTTTCCGCGCATCTCCCTGCTCTGCATTTTGGGTTGAGTGAGCCTCTGAGCATCTCTTCTGCCTTTCCAAAGCTGTCTGGACAGGAAGTAACAGGCATGTAGCCANGCTCAACCTCCCCGGTGCTGACGGCAGCACTGGGACATTACAGTAATGTGCCCATTCAAATCAAGTGCAGGCAAAGATTGCTACAGCAGCTTTTCGCCACGGAACATTTAGCTTTCAATAATAGCATTTTGGGTCCCTCTGGAACCTTCCTCCCCAGATGCACCTGGGATACGGCTCTCCTTCTCCCCTGACCCCTGCAACCCTGGAGGCTGAAGGGGGCAAAGATCATTCTTGTTTTTGTTGATGAGGAAGTGGAAATCTGAAGAAGGGACCATCAGGCAGGAAATAAGAGGGCTAGGACTGTTATCACAGTGATGATGCCTATGATCATCGTAATAATGATACTTTGTGTGTGCTTGCCGGATGCTGCATGTGGGGAAGCAGTTTGGCTGCACTGGGGTAGGTGATGGGGGCCATGAGGTTCAGGAGCTGTCTCAGGCACAGGGACAGAGGGAACCTTGCCTTCCAGCTGGTTCCCACTGATGCTCTTGATCTCTCTGCCAGGTAAAGTCAACTCAGGGCTGGGTCCCAGGATAATTCGAAATTCAGAGAAAGCTGTCCTTCCCTTCCTGCCTCCAGGCCCCTATCCTATGGTCCTCAGGCTGTCCCTGGGACCCTGACCCTGCAGCGTTGCCCTTCCCTACTCCAAATCCTCTGGACTTAGCTCAGGGCAGCCCCTGCCTTCCAGGAGGCTGACTGCTAAAGCGGATCATCTGATTTTCACCTTCTGGATCCAACCCCCCACTGCCCTGCACAGCATTTTTACTTATACAACCTTGGCAATGCCTTGCCTTAAGGTGAGAGTCCAAGGACANGGACTTAGCTCAGGGCAGCCCCTGCCTTCCAGGAGGCTGACTGCTAAAGCGGATCATCTGATTTTCACCTTCTGGATCCAACCCCCCACTGCCCTGCACAGCATTTTTACTTATACAACCTTGGCAATGCCTTGCCTTAAGGTGAGAGTCCAAGGACACGGTCAAGAGCTAAGATGGAAATACCAATGACATTTCAGAATCAGAGTCCATGCAGGGAAGATGGCCCTGGCTGTGTCTGCATCTTCCCATTGCAATTGCCCATTTTGTGGGAAATAAAAAAGACCAGGGTACCTTTACCCTCATTTGGTAACGTTGCCACATGTTTGTTACCTAAGTGAATTTTCCAGGGCACATCTCTGTGTTGTAAAGCAAGGTATTAGAAGGTCCATCTTGCAGGTGAGAAAACTGAGGCATGGAGCGAATACACTCAGTCGAAGATAAACGGTAAGTGGTAGAAATAGAAGTAGATCCTATAACNTACCCTCATTTGGTAACGTTGCCACATGTTTGTTACCTAAGTGAATTTTCCAGGGCACATCTCTGTGTTGTAAAGCAAGGTATTAGAAGGTCCATCTTGCAGGTGAGAAAACTGAGGCATGGAGCGAATACACTCAGTCGAAGATAAACGGTAAGTGGTAGAAATAGAAGTAGATCCTATAACGGTAGAAATAGAACCAGATCCCAGATTTCCTAGTCTTATGTGCTTCCTGCTGCTACACTGTGCTTTGGCCCAGGCTCAAAGTGGCCCAAACAGACACTGTTTAACTGGGGTGACGACTGAGTAAAATCTTCACTGATGCTGTGGCTCCCCTGGGCTCTTTGTTGGGCCATTCACTCCATCGACACAGCTTGGTCTTTGAAGAAGTGAGAGGGGCTTCTGGAAATACATGGAGAGGATGAAGGGGAGAGGGAGGCCTCTGCCTTTGACCTAAATCCCAAATAAAAGTCTCTGCCTAAAGAATTAAGGCAGCAGGAGATGTAAGAGACATGTGTTCAATCCCTGGGTCAGGAAGATGCCCTGGAGGAGGGCATGGCAACCCACTCCAATATTCTTGCCTGGAGAATCCCATGGACAGAGGAACCTGGTAGGCTATATAGTCCATAGGATCACAAGGAGTTGGACACGACTGAAGCGACTAACCCAAATGCATGAATTTTCCTCCTTCCCAATTCCTGAACCCTCCCCATCTGAGTCTTCAGAGGACAGACTCGGCTCCTACACCTAGGAAAAGGGAGGCCTTCTGGTTCATTTCCACCGACCCTGCTCTGTAAGCCCTTCCTATGGGAGGATGCAGGCCAGTTGCCTGGTTTTTCAAAGGGCCATCTCTGAGTGCAGGCTGGGACCCGCGATTCACTGTAGTAACAGCAGAGGGCGCTCCTGACCTTGGAGAACGACTCGTTACCAGCCCTTCCTCAGCCCTCTGTCAGTCAGTCTGGCTTCTTGGGGGCTCTGTGCGAGGAAAGTGCGGGCAATGCTTTGCTCACTTCTGCCTGGGGAGTCGCAGGCAGACTGAAGAGCCCCGGCACACCTGTGTCCCCGCTCTCCACTTCCTCCTCTGACTTCTGGCTCAGTCTCCAGGGAGGCCGAGGAATGGCAGGGTGTGGCAGACAGAGGAGAGACTGCCGGGCTTGTGGGGACGCTGCTGCCATGTGGACACGTTGTCTTGAGTCAGGATCCTCACGTGATGGCCTTGCCGAGCATTGTTCTCATAGGAGTGCCATAGGGACCTGCTCCCAGTGGCACAAAGGATGGAAAGGGTCTTTAAGCAGAAGGGTTCTTTATGGCTGCAACGCTGGACATACCTGTGTGACCCCAGGGCAAGTTGTTGGGTTCCCCGTGTGCAGAGTTCCTGCATAACACAAAGGGCTGAATTGGAGGGCTGTCTATGTCTTCCCTGATGGCTCAGCAGTAAAGTATCTGCCTGCCAATGCAGGAGACACGGGTTCAGTCCCTGGGATGGTAAGATACCCTGGAGAAATAGCAACCTACTCCAGTATTCTTGCTGGGAAAATCCCATGGATAGGGGAGTCTGGTGGGCTACAGTCTATGGGGTTGCAAAGAGTTGAACACGACTGGGCAACTGAACAGCAACTGTGTCCCCAGCCCCTGTGAGGGCTAAAACCTGGGATTCCTGTTGGCTCCTTCTCATGGTTTCTTTCCGCGATTATACTGGTTGGAGTTGGCACCCTGATGACTATGTGCTGGGGCCGTGTAGGGACCAAGGTCGTTCCTTTTAAGTCACACCAGAGGTCCCATAGCAGCAGGGCCGTTGCTCCTGTGTCCCAGTGCCCTCTCCTTCCTGTCACTGGGAAAGGAATCCCTGAGAAGGTTAGATGCCTCTCCATCCCTGGGGACATTGCTGCTCACAGTCACTCTACCCTGATACTCTGACGTGGGGGGGAAGAGAGCCCATGAAATGGTTTTCCTCCTCCCAGGGCAGTGTTCTGGAAAAGGCTGGCAAGTCTGGGCTCTGATTTGGCTCTGGGGGCATCACCTCCTGGGGCATTTGGGAGAGACCTCGCTGCATCTCTGAGTCCTGGTTTGCTCATCCATGAAATGAAAGGCTGGCGATGGTTTCAGGACCTTTCCCATTCTCATGTCTGTACTCTCTGGGTCCTTGTCAAGCTTGCCTAACATCTGGCTCCTTGGAGAGAGGAAACGAAGAGGGAGGAGGCTGGGAGGGAAGGACCACCATGAGGAGGAGGGCAGAGAGGCAGGAGTGGAGGGAAAGAAGGAAGGCTGGGGGATAGGTTTGCGTCTGCTCAGAAGTGGGTAGCTGACCTTGGAAGACTTGACCTCCCTGGGCTGTAGTTCCTGAGCCTGTGAGTGGGGGGTGAGAGGGGGTTTCTGGTCACTTAAGAGAATACATCTTGGTAGCCATCTGCAGTGCTCTCTCTGTCCATCCATCTAGACAGACTATAGCCTCTCAAGATATTCAAAAACTGAAAACAGACACCATATAGCTCTGGGGGCCAGGGTGTGTGTGTGTGTGTGTGTATGTGCGAGTGTGATGCAAAAATACACGTGGGACAGAAATGCAAGCACAACAGCTTGTACAGGCAGGCACCCCCAATAAACATGTATTCGATAGCTACACACACAGGAACGCGCTCATGAACTCATGCACACATACAAGCCAGCACGCTGGGCCTGCTGTTCGCAAAAGATCACATTGACCCCTAAGGCAAAGAACCGCTTACTTGAAGAAGCATTCTTACAACATATTAATAAAATATTCAGGCAGATTTTAACTTTAAAAACCCTGGAGAAGGAGAGATGAGGGTGACGAGAAGAGGGCGGCGGGGTAGTGGGTACAGGCAGGTCTAATTATGAAGCACTTAGCCTGCATGTCTGGGCTTCAGTGTAAGCACCATATTTTATGATACATTCAACCTGATTTTCCAACTCATTGAAAACACTCACCAGCTGCTGCTGAGGGGATCCATTCATTGTATACACGAGCTAGCTCCAACAGGAACCCCTGGACGGAAGTCCCCGAGGAGAGCGGNGCCTGCATGTCTGGGCTTCAGTGTAAGCACCATATTTTATGATACATTCAACCTGATTTTCCAACTCATTGAAAACACTCACCAGCTGCTGCTGAGGGGATCCATTCATTGTATACATGAGCTAGCTCCAACAGGAACCCCTGGACGGAAGTCCCCGAGGAGAGCGGCAGATGGAAGCTGAGCCAGAGAGCTGAGGGCTGGCCACTTAGACTGGGAGCGGGGGAGAAGGCAGAGGTGGGGCATGCCTGGGGCTGTGGGCAGGCTGGGGGGTGGTGGGCAAGGCTGGGTGTTCTAGAAACTTCCACGGGCACACACCGGAGAGGAACTCTGGTAGTGGGCAGTATGTTCCTCTTGTGTCACCCCCTTGGCAGACTCATCTGCACAAACACGTGAAATGATGCATGAGGATCTGTAGCTGCCCTCAGAGGGGTGCTCCTGCAGACACCGGAGCTGTCTGACCCTGGCACCTGTGAGGAGCAGGCATCACCTGGCACGGCCCCACCCCTCCTAAACATCACCTCCCCAGGTCTCTCATGGGTCCCTCTCCTCTCTTCTCCCAGCTACTTCACGCTGGATCCCTAATGCTATTAGAAGCTCACCTCCTGCCCTTTCCTTCATCCTACTCTGCCTCCAACAAGCTCCTGGAAGGAAGGGGAGGCCCTTGTGTTGGCTGGCGCTCCCCTGAGAAGCTGACACCCTGGGCAGCAAAGTTAGGGTCAGAGAATGGGGAAGTATTTATAGGAAGGTGGACACAGTTCTGAGTAGGGGGATCCGGCCAGCCAGGGTTCAATTTGACCCATTCACATCGTAGCCCACAATCAGCCCTCGGTCTGCGATGAAAGTTTAGCAAGCCCTCCAAATCTTGCCTGAGACAGAGGGGACCTGAGAATCCCCATCCCACTATCACAGACCCCTCGACATTGGCCTTTATGCCCAAAGGTCTGTGAGTGCTGGGAGCGATCTTGTCCCATGGAGATGGACTTCCTTGGCCGGGAGAGCCGGCCCTGACATGGCTCTGTGGGGACCCAAGCATCAGACCTGCAGATTGTCTGTAGTAACCAGATTACGTGGCTGTGGATCAGCCAGATGGAGTGGAGGAGGCCTGGCTCCCCCACGGGGCAGCTGGCGGGCCGAGGTGTGATCTGCTGTCAGCAATCCGCTTCCAAGCACTTTATCAGCTTGTCTCTGGTGCGTCTCCGTCAGATGGAGGCAGGGACGGCTGAGCCTTCTCATGGACAGTGCTGGGGCAGGGGCTTGGCCCGCAGGCCCCACGGTGAGTCAGAGAAGGCTGAGCCTGGACCTCTGCATCCTGCTCCTTAGACCCCCGAGTGACCTCCCAGGCCGCTCAATCCTGATGGCTCGGGTATGGGTCCATTACTATTATTAACATGTATGTAGTGCCTGCACTTTCAGTTGTAATGTTTGAAATAGTCCAATAAATGACTTCAGAGGACCCTGTCACAGACGTGACCCTCCAAACTAGACAGGGCATCTCACAGACTGCTTAGGTGTTCACAAAAAGACAGGTCAGGTTGACAAGGTCCAGAAGAAAAACTGAAGCCTGGTCATCCTACTGATTAGCAGCAGAATCAGCTTCCCAGGACTTATTCTAGAAAGTCCCAGCTCTTCCCTATTCTTATTTCTAATTCACGAGGTAACCTCCATGCCAGTTTTCTTTGGGAATTGCAGTCAAATGTCTCCATGGCAGTGTGCCCGTCTTTGAAGGGCAATTTGGTAACTATCTAGACTCTTGGTTGGGAGGAGGCCAGCTGGACTTAAAGGCCCTGAACATCCCTGGACTGTGTCACCATGTAGGACCAGACCTCCCGGGAAATCAAAAGAAATGGAGAGGCTTTTGGACCCACATGGGGGCCTAGGCTTCTGGGACAACCACCTGCTGTGTACTTGCCGAGAAGGTACTGTGTTCAGGGTGCTGGGTGGTTAGTTGGAGATGCTTAAAGCATAAGACTTGCAGTTAGATCTAAAGATGGACTTTCAGCTGTTGGTCCTGAGTAAGGACTGCTTCTCATAAGCTTCACTTAATGATTTTTGTAAAAATTTCACTTGAAAGCTTGTAGTGTAGGGGAAGGATGGGATCGTTTTGATGTACATTTTAAAGAAAGGCTTAGAGGTACTGAATATATGAATATCATGTTAAGATTTTTTTTTACCATCACTTCTGCTTTCCAAGATTGTACTGAGCCATGATTTTTATATAAAGTCCTCCCCCCTCATACCCACCCCTGCAGGAGCCTGGCAGACCTGGGTGTCGGTGGCGAGGAGTGTGGTGACCTTGGGGACTGCCACTGGGTGCAGGGACCATGGTTCTTCAAATCCTCACTAAGCCCCTAGTCCCTGGCAGGGCCCCTCACTGCCATAGCCAGGCAGGTTTCCCAGCAGAAGTAAATTCTGGAGGAGATTAACCTAATTTTCAGAGTCTAAAGGGCGACAAAGGCCCCAGTCAGAACTCCTGTAAGTGAGCGATAAATAGTGTCTATTAGAAAAAATAAATAACTTTTCCAAAAGAAAGCAGGCATCCTGAATCCCTCTCACCTCTTAAGAAGACCGCTGTCTCCCAGAGGGTTCCCAGAGCCTTATGCCTCCCTGAAATGCTAGCCATGCTGCGGGCCACTCTGATCATGGTCTCCTTGCAGACCTCGTGATAGACAGGAGACAGTCCTCGGTCAAGTGGAGGGGTGGGGAAGCTGATGGCTGTGCTTGGCCCTCAGGGTTGAACTTTATGGACTGCCAGCCCTGGGAGGAGTAATCACACACACACACACACACACACACACACGCACACGCACAAGTGCCTATGATACCTAATTTACATATTAGGGAAACTGAGGCTCTGGGAGGTTAAATAACTTGTTTGAATTTGCCCAGCTATTAAACAGACAAAGCCAGAATCAACACTCAGTAGCCTTCGTCTTTCAAATCCCTCTCTCTTTCCCCGACTCTGATGCTGTTCCGGCTTTTATCGCATCAGAATCACTCGGAGGGAATGCAGGTTCTCATTCCCTAGGCCTAAGGTGGGCCCAGTGTGTGCGCAGTCGCTTCTGTCATGTCTGACTCTGTGCAACCCCATGGACTGTAGTCTGCCAGGTTCCTCTGTCCATGAGAGATTCTGTATTTGTAGTCAAGATTCCAGGTAGTGCCAGTGCTGGCCTCCATGGAACACACTTTAAGTAACGAGGGTCTACTGTGAATTCCTCGAAGGAGCCGGCCTTGGGGAGCACTGCTCGTGGAGTGGGAGGCTGGGCTCATTCTGGGAAGTGGGGAGACATAGATACCAAGATCAGCTCAGGCCTTGGGGTAAGCACAGAGGTCAGGAATGGGAAGAAAGGGCTGCTGTGCCATCTGCCCCCACCCTCTGGACACTTCATGGTTTGATCTCTGCTCAGGCCAGATTTCCTGGGATGGGTGCAATCTGTGCTGATCTCCATGGAAGCCTGGAGCCAGAAATGACCAGTAATAGGGGGATGCTACATCTGCCAAGTCACATCCCTGGTCCAGAATTCTAAACTGTTGGCTTGTTCATTCATCTCGTGACTCAGATACCCTGGTAGATTGAATTTTTCAAAAAATGTCTTCCATCCTATGCACTGTTTTTACAGTAGGACTTCCCATCTAAAGGTGGTGGCCTCTCTTCCTTCCCATGAATCTGAATGGATGTGTGATCACAGTGGAAGCGAGGCTACGTGACTCTTGAGGCCAGTCCAATGAGCGTCCATCTGGCTCCCCTGGGACGCATGCCCCTGGGACCCAGCCGCCATACTGTGAGGAAGCCCAGCCGTCCCACAGAGGGCCCAGGTGTAGAAGTTTTGGCTGACTTTTCGGGTAAGTTCCAGCCAACAGCAGACCTGTGAGTGCGCAGCTCTTCAGGTGATTCTGGTGCCTGGTTTTTGAGTCACTCCTCCAGCCTCTGACTTTTTCCACCTGAGGCCTCATCGTGGAGCACAGAGAGCCATTCTAGCTGGGCCCTTTCTGAATTCCCAACTGAGTGTAAGGAAAATGTTTTTTTTTTTTTTTTTTTTGCATTGGGGTATAACAAGTTAGCAATGTTGTAATAATTTCAGGTGAACATTGAAGGGACTCAGCCATACATATACATGCATCTGTGAAAACGGTTGTTGTTAACACCTAAGTGTTTGCAGTTGTGTGTACATAGCAATGGCTTTCCAGGTGGCTCAGTGGTAAAGAATCCACCTGCCAAAGAAGGAGCTGCAGGAGACATGGGTTTGATCTCTGGTTGGGAAGATTCCCTTGGAGGAGGGCCTGGAATCCTGCTCCAGTATTGTTGCCTGGAGAATCCCATGGACAGAGGAGCCTGGTAGACTACAGTCCATGGGGTCGCAAAGAACCAGGCATGCCTGAGCAGGCACTCACTTTCACAGCAGTAAGAACCAGAGAAGGCCCCAAAGTGGAGTGGCTTGAGGCTGTGAGGGTGATGATGAGACTCAGATGGGATTCAGGACAGTGAGGACAGAAGGGGCTCAGCCCCTGGATTCACGAAGCACTTTATACTTCAAAGGTGCCTTTTTATACTGATGTCCCATGAACTGTCCTCACTTTCTCTTTTCAGATGAGGGTCTTGCCGAGGTTCCTGGAGGTAACAGACTTGCTCAAGGCCACTCGGAGGCCGAGGCAAGGCCAGGACAACCCTCTAGCCTGACCCCAGAAGCAGAACTCTTTCCCTGAACGCTGGATTGCCTCCGTCAACCCCTGACAAATAAAATGTCACTGCCTGGCGTAAAGCCACGGATGGCTGGAGCCCTCCCCTCGTCATGATTATTTAGAAGTTTGTGCCTTTAGCACCCATCACGGGAGAAGAAAAATCTCGAATGTTGTTAATAAACAGAGTCAGAGGAAAGCGCTGGAACGGGGCAGGTGTTATTTATCAAATGTGAGAAATAAGCTAATCAAGAAAATCCATTGCAGGGTGACTGTTTCACGGGAGGGTGAGGGTGAGTGTGGGAAGTCAGCTCATTGGTGCTCCGGGATCTGAAGGCAATTAGACAGTGAGTGGATCTGGGGGGCGGGGGGGTCTCTGAGCCTATTTTTTGGCAGCTGTTTTTCCCCATCTTCTCTGTGTCTGTCATGAGGGCGTCCATGGGAGGGGGCAGGACCCAGTGTTGTGGGGAGGGAAGTTTTATCCAGATCCCTGCACCCTGGCAGGAACTTGTTTGTCAAAATCCTGGCAGGACGGGATGAAAGCAGCTACCCTCCTCTGAGTCACAGAAAGAGGCATTCTCCCCTTTTTAAAAAATTCCATTTCTGGGTTTCTGTTGAGAAGAGGGGCGTTTGTCTCCCCCAGAGCTCTTCCAGCTTCAACAGAAGATTGTTTTCGATGATGTAATAGTTTTATGTCTCATCTTGACCCGGCTCTAGTTACTTGACCTGGCTCAGTTACTCAGTAAGACACTTTGTTGTGAGGGTATCTGGTAAGTGTGGTTACATCTGCAATCGACTGACTTTAAGTTATGGGCTTCTCTGATAGCTCAGTTGGTGAAGAATCCGCTTGCCATGCAGGAGACACCAGTTCAATCCCTGGGTCAGAAAGATCTGCTAGAAAAGGGATGGGCTACCCACTCCAGTATTCTTGGGCTTCCCTTGTGGCTCAGCTGATAAAGAACCCACCTGCAATGCGTAGATCTGGGTTCAATCCCTGGGTTGAGAAGATCCCCTGGAGAAGGGAAAGGCTACTCCAATATTCTGGCCTGGAGAATTCCATGGACTGTATAGTCCATGGGTCGCAAAGAGTCGGACACAACTGAGAGACTTTCACTTTCAAAGGACATTATGGGGCTTCCCAGGTGGTGCCAGTGGTAAAGAACCTGTCTGCCAGTGCAGGAGAGCTAAGGAACATGGGTTCAATCTCTGGGTCAGGAAGATTCTCTGGAGGAGGAAATGGCAACCCACTCCAGTATTCTCGCCTGGAGAATCCCCACGGACAGAAGAGCCTGGTAGGCTATAGTCTATAGGGTTGCAAAGAGTCGGACACGACTAAAGTGATTTAGCATGCATGTACAAAGGACAATACCCTCAGTAATACAGGTGGGCCTCATCCAATCAGTTGAAGGCCATGTGAGTTAAAAATGGAGGTTTTCTATAGAAGAAATTCTGCCTCAGAACTATGCTAGTGCCTTGATCTTGGACTTCCTGGCTGCTAGAAATTTAGGAAAAACATTTGTGTTGCTTAAAAAAAGAATTGTCCCAGCATCAAATCCTCCCTGAGTTTCCAAAACTTTTCCCCCCAATACTTCCCCAAATACTTCACTGAAACCCCCAAACTGGGAAAGACATGTGACTGTCTAGGGCAGCAAGTCTAAGAGTGCCTGTTGACAGTGGTGACCGATAGGGTCCACTCCCACAGTGCAGGCCAGCAGTGCTGTCCAGCTGCCCAGGGAACAGAGTGGGATGGAGGTATCCAGGACAAAAGCCTTGCAAAAGCTGGGGAACATCGACTGGACAACTGTTATCCAGAAAGTGTGGCCTAGGTCATAGTGTGTTATCATCCAGACCTGGGCAGATGCAGTGATGTGATGGGCCAGACTTGATGTTGGAGCCCCTGGTCATCTGGACTTATTTCGTACAATTATACAAGCCAATTCCTTTAAAGAACATACACACACATACACACACACATGGGCATCTCCTATTGGGTCGATTTCTCAGAAGAACATTGCCTAATACAGATGCTATTTTGAAAGCATCATGTTTTCCAGACATTTTTAATTTTCCTTGACAACTCTTTGATTCAGGGGTTCAACTGGTGTGATGATGATGGTAGTAGAGGTAGGTCGAAGGTGAGGTTGTTGTGCAAACACACACATGTGTTTTATGAGCTCAGGTCTTCTGTACCTTACCTGCTGCAGGTGGTAAGGAGGACCTGGTCTGATGGGAAGAGCACCCGGTTGAGAGTCAAAGGCCGCTGTTGAGGCCTCGGTCCTGTGACTGACCATTGCTGTTCTACATCATGGAGATAAGCCCAGGAATGATTAGGGTAGTCAAATAAGGTCATGGACAGAGAAAAGCAAAGCCTGTGTGGTATCATTTACGTGTGGAATCTTTAAAAAAAGACGATTCCACAGACACAGAGAATAAAATGGTGGTTGCCATAGGCTGGGGATGTGGAGGGGGAATGGAGTGATGTAGGTCAAAGGGGACAAAATTTTAACTGTAAGAAGAACAAGCTTTAAGGTGCTAATGTAAGCAAGGTGACTATATTTAATTTGGTCTTGTATATTTGAAAGTTGCTAACAGTTGATCTTAAGCGCTCATATCACACACACACACAGACACACAAAGAATTAACTACATAAAATGATAGATATGTTGATTGCCTTGATCTTGGTAATCATTCCATAATGCATATATATATATCAGATCATTACATTGTACACTATAAACACACACAATTGTATTTGCAAGGTATCCCTCAATAAAGATAAAAAGCAAAAACATTTATTTAAAATAAGGAAAAGCTAATGGAAGTTAAAACATTGTGTAAAGCNGAAGAGTTGACTTATTGGAAAAGTCTCTGATGCTGGGAGGGATTGGGATAGGAGGAGAAGGGGACGATGGAGGATAAGATGGCTGGATGGCATCAGGGACTCAATGGATGTGAGTCTGAGTCAACTCTGGGAGATGGTGATGTACACAGAGGCCTGGCATGCTGCGATCCATGGGGTCACAAAGAGTCGGACACGACTGAGCGACTGAACTGAACTGATGCAATATTGCTCTGANACGACGGAGGATAAGATGGCTGGATGGCATCAGGGACTCAATGGATGTGAGTCTGAGTCAACTCTGGGAGATGGTGATGTACACAGAGGCCTGGCATGCTGCGATCCATGGGGTCACAAAGAGTCGGACACGACTGAGCGACTGAACTGAACTGATGCAATATTGCTCTGAACAGCATCAGACCTTGCTTCTATCACCAGTCACATCAACAACTGGGTATTGTTTTTGCTTTGGCTCCATCCCTTCATTCTTTCTGGAGTTATTTCTCCACTGATCTCAAGTAGCATATTGGGCACCTACTGACCTGGGGAGTTCCTCTTCAGTATCCTATCATTTTGCCTTTTTATACTGCTCATGGGGTTCTCAAGGCAAGAATACTGAAGTGGTTTGGCCATGCTTATTAAATATTTAATCCAATTTGCTCTTGATGGGTGGGTTGTGTTACCTCCCTGTAGTTTGGCCTGAGGCCAGACTATGGTAGGATAATCAGTAATGGTGACCTCTTTCAAAGGGACTTATGCCAGCATGCCTTGGCTCCCAGGACTGTTGTATTCAATGTCCCTGACCCCATGGCAGGCCACTGCCGACTTGTATCTCTGCTCGGTACTCCTGGACACTCACAGGCAAGCTTGGCTCAGTCTCTTATGGGGTCACCGCTCCTTTCTCCTGCGTCCCGATGTGCACAAGTTTTTTCTGTGCCCTCCAAGAGTCCGTTTCATAGTCCTGTGGAAGTTCTGTAATCAAATCTCACTGGCCTTCAAAGTCAAATTTCCTAGGGGTTCTCAGTCCCTTTGCTAGATTCCCCAGGTTGGGAAATCTGTTGTGGGCCCTAGAACTTTTGCAATAGTGTAAGAACGTCTTTGGTATAATTGTTCTCCAGTTGGTGGGTCATCTGCTCAGTGGCTCTATGGTGGGACTAAATAGTGACGTCCTCCAAGAGGACTTTTGCCACATGCCTCGCCTCCGAGCTCCGCTGCAGCCAGAGCCCCTGTCCCCCTGGCAGGCCACTGCTGACCCATCTCTCCACAGGAGACACTCAAACACTCAAAGGCAGGTCTGGCTCAGACTCTGTGGGGTCCCTCGGTCTTGGTGTGCACAAGGTTTTGTTTGAGCCTTCCAAGCATCTCTGGCAGGTATGGGCTTTCATTCTAAACCCAACTTTCCCCTCCAACCATCTTTTTGGGCTTCTCCTTTGTCCTTGAAGATGCGGAATCTATTTTGGGGGGGATCCAACATTCTTCTGTCTATGGTTATCAGCAGCTAGTTGCAATTTTGGAGTTCTCATAGGAGAAGATGAGCACATCCTTCTACTCTGCCATCTTAGTCCTTTACTTGTTTAGTTTTGCATAATATAGTGTGCTTACTTAAATTTTAATACTTTACCTTACCTATTATTATGTATATTTTGTAGAATTATCTGAGAATATCTTTTTAAATTTCAGACTTCCTCAAGTTGCTGGAATAGAATTTGGACTTGATCGAGATGCGTAGCCAAGACATCAAATCATAAAAGATACATTAAATGTTCAAGGACAATACTTATGGAGAAAAAAAAGCTTATCTTCTTGCTGTTAAGAAGTATACTGCAAATGTGAGGTTAACTTCTTTTGAAAATGTTTTAAAGTCATTGTCTTAGGTTAATACATACATTCATGTACCTGCCCACCTTCATACGTATAATTTTTTTTAAATTTCAGACCTTTGGTGGCTTAAATAAATGTTTTCCATTGTATATTTATAATTCATGAATTAGATTTAATTTTATTATATGCAGGTATAATTTCATTGTGGGGCTTTCATGGTGGTGGCTCAGTGGTAAAGAATCTGTGTGCAATGAAGGAGATGTAAGTTTGATCCCTGGGTAGGGAAGATCCCCTGGACAAGGAAGTGGCAACCCACTCCAGTATTCTTGCCTGGGAAATCCCATGGACAGAGGAGCCTGGTGGGCCACAATCCATGTAGCTCACCAGGGGGTCACAAAAGAGTTGGACATGACTTAGCAACTGAAGAACAACAATTTCATGAACTCCAACTTCTTTAACATCTTTTAAAATACAGACCATTCGAAATTCATGTTTTAATTCTGTTCTCTCAGTGGTTTGCAAACATAGTCAGAGATGAGTAAGCAACTAGAAGAAAAATGCCATAATGTACTGCTGAACTTTAAATTTAGTGATAAAAACACTTTTAACAAGTTTGATTTTCAATATATTTATTTAGTATGTACAGTAAAATCTGAATCACTGTCTACAAGGAGTATTCAATTCAGTGGCTTCTTGCATATGTAAATCTAGAACAGTGTCAGAGTGGTGGCAGGAAGCTCATTAGAAGCACAGATTCCAGTATTCCAGCGTTGACAGTCCTTTAGTAGTCTGACACGACATGCAGTAATGTCCTTTCTAAATGGTGCTTCCACTGTACAGCCACATTTGAGGATTACTGGTAGCCCATTCCTAAAGCCAACAGGCAACAGAATCAAGCACAGGGTCAAGGACAGATCCAAGGAATAGGACAGGAATTTAAAGCCCATTAGTTTACACATGTGTAAATATTTATCTTTTTGCATGAAATTGAATTTCGGTGCCTCTATAAATTTTTTTATATTTTGATTTTTATGGATTAGAAAATTGACACATTTTTGATATTTCAGGGGAAGGGTGGTTTTATTATGTTTAAAAGTTGTCCTCAAACGTTTGACACAGAAAATGCACAAGTATATTTTACAGTAGTTTGGGAATCACGTTGATAAAAATTATGTAGAGAAGGAAACAGTGCCTTTCAGGTCATCAGATGAGTTTAATTACTGCTGTAACCATATCACCATCACTAACAGGTGACGGTAATTTTATTTTATTAGAAGTTGTGTTTTGACGTATTTTTTTGGTAAATTCTGACACCGGGTAAATTTCTTATTGTTGCTCAGTCACTAAGTCACATCTGACTCTGTGAGCCCACGGACTGCAGCACGCCAGGCTTCCCTGTCTCTCACTATCTCCCGGAGTTTGCTCAAACTCATATCCATTGTGTTGGTGATGCCAGCCAACCATCTCATCCTCTGTTGCCCACTCCTCCTCCTGCTCTCAATCTTTCCCAGCACTGGCTACCCACTCCAGTATTCTTGGCTGGAAAATCCCATGGACAGAGGAGTCTGGTAGGCTATAGTCCACACATACACAGTTCTTATTCTTCGGGAAATATAATAAAAGATTAGCAGAATAATAAAGACTGAGCTCTTATTTGCCAAGGCATAAGATTAGGCCTAAGGAAAATTTTATAAGAAAAATTATAAGAAAGGCATAAGCAAAAATTCAAAGATGGAAAGCACCAAGCAAATTCTAAGGAAGTGTGTATACTGTTCAAATTCTTCTATTTCATAGTCTGACCTCACCTACCATTTTTTGCTATGTGAACCACTCTAATTAGTCAAATGGGCTTAATAAGTGTCCTATAAAACATCTTAAATTCTCCTAGTTAGTAATCATTGTACCTTGACATATTGAGTTCATTTTATTTTGGTTTAGCAGTTTCACCAGTTTAAAAATGTCACTTGATAATTCAAACAAAGATTGGGCCAAATTTGGGGCTATCGTGTTTTAACCAGACTTTCTGTTCTTATAGTCTTTGAAGGAGAATCAGATAAACCATCAGCAGTAACTGCAGTTCCTGGTTTAGAAGTACAAATTTGCCATATTTTTCAAGACATGAAAGAACCTTTGCACCAGCTTAGAACTGCAAGAAAACAAAGCTTACAAACTTTTCGCACTGTTAGTGGTAATGCATGTGAACACTTTGATTCTAATGGAAACACTGTACAGGTAACATATTTTATTCAGAGTCAAAGTGAATTTGACAAATTAACATACAACTGTAGCATTATTAAGCATAGTGATATAATTTTGATTGTTTTGTGTTGTCCTAGAATTTGCTCTAAGAGTTCTTTTCATTTGACTCTTATGAAGCATGTGCCTTTTTGACTCTTCGGGGTGTTATGCAGAGAGGAAGGTAAATATGTTTGTGAATGTGTGATTTAAGTGTATACATTACCTAGAGTTTCCCTTTCCTTTGTTTTTAAACCATTGTTGCTTTATTTTCACTGCTATGATTCTGATTTGATTCAGAATAAAAAAGTAAAAACATACAATATTAATCATTGCTGCTTACTGTTCCAGCAGATTTGATGATGAAGTTGTAAAGAATAGCAATGGAATGTTAAATATTATTTTTAGAAGTCCTGAATTTATAATGTTAATGAAATGGGCCATGTAGATTTTGTGTATGGTTTGCTTAACTGTTACAATTTTAATTAAGTTTTTTCCTTTCTAGAAATAAATGAGATGGAATATTATAGAATTTATCAGTAAACTGTGAAAAAAATTTATTCTGAAATATTTAAAACCAGATTGGGTCAAATTTATAGTGGGTTTATAACTGATTAGCTGATAAAACAATCATCTTCCTAAACGTACCTCCACCTTTGATAGTTTTAAGTTTATAATTTTTGCAAATGCACCTCCTGCCCTTTCTCAGCCACAAGATGTACAGATCATAACTAGGGCAAGAGACATTTTTCCCAAGGGAGGTCATATGTGCCTTTCCCTAAGTTGTAGAAGGAAAAACATAATTAATATCTAGGTTAGAAGCTGTGAATAGCAGTAACTGTGAACTATGTACAATAACATAATATAACTGGAAGTTTATCTGGTAGAAAGAAGAACTGAGGTGGTGTAATTTTCATTTCCTTCTACTTTTAGCTGTTAGTCATAAGGAGAAGTAGATGTACTGATATACATGTATACTGATTATCTCTCTTGAGTCCATAACAAAAAGCAGACAGGCGTAGAAAATTTTGCTTGCAACAGATTAACTTTCACTTGAATAGTGAGATACCACGTAGATTTCTGAACTCTTTAAATTAAAAGGAGGTGGCTCAGAGGTAAAGAATCCACCTGCCAGTGTAGGAGGTGGGGGTTTGATCCCTGGGTCAGGAAGATCACCTAGAGAAGGAAATGGCAACCCACTCCAGTCTTCTTGCCTGAAAAATTCTAAGGACAGAGGAGCCTGGTGGGCTACAGTCCATGGGGTCACAAGGAGTCAGACATGAGTGAGTGACTAAACAGCAAATATAGATCTCCAGGTAACAAGAAATGTATTCTGAAATCCTTAGACTATGTGATCAGTATTTGTGTGAAGTTCAGATCATGGTCAGAACTTGAACTGAGCATCATTAGTAGAATAAGTGAATATTTATTAAGCATGTACTATTTTTGTTTGTTGAATGCATGAATGAATGAGGAGATCGTATTAACTACGTCTTACAGTTGCATTTTACTGTATGAAGATGTACTGTTTTATATGGAAGATTTAGAAGCAGAGAGAAATGCAGTCCAGGAGGTTAAAACTAAGGGAGCAAATTCACAGGGAAGAGCTGAAACAAAAACTTCAGGAAGGTTAAAGAGAAAACATAGTATGTAATGAAAAGTGGAATATTACTTGGGTACAGAATAACTTACTGTTTTCTTAATAATTTATTGACATAACTATCAACAAATACAATGTTATAGACAAAATTTTGCTTAGGAAAGATGGCAAGTGTAAAGTGATTTTCCAAGTTGCATTACTAAAATATGAATTTCACAGTTAAAGTTATTTGCTTAGAAAGGTAGCAGGTATAATGCTTTCAAAAGCATCTGCCTGTTTAAAAAGCATATTAATTCAGACAGAACTGAGTAAGAATTTGTAGCTTTTTTTGGGAAACCCTGTATAATGCAGAGATACATAGTATAAAAGTATGAGAGTTAAAAATATTTAAAAGAACATTTTAAGTAAACTTCTCAGCCACTTAGAGATTGACATGTTCATAACTCTTTAGTTTTTAAGCAAAATGCTAGTCTAGGTGAAGCCTCTTACAGTTTTTTCTTAATTATCCTGATGAGGTTTATGGTAATTTCTACTTTTACTAGCCTTACAATTCCTCACTCTACTTTATGAAGTTTTCTGTGCTTCACTTTTTTTTTTTTGTCCCAGCAACCTACTTATTCATCACTTTCTCTGAATTTGGCATCCAACTTCATTTTATTTTACTGTTAATAACATGAAGTCCATCGGGATAGTCTTCCTAGTGGGAGCAGGGGTATGCTGATGACAGCATTGATTTTGGGTTGTTATTTTTTAATTAGATTGCCAGTTTCCTATTCAAGTGAAGAGAGATCTGTATTAATTCACTCACTCAGATGTATTGAAGATTTAATGGCCCAAAAGATACAAGTAGCTAGAAATAGGAAGTGATTTAGATCATTAGTTTTCAAACTGTACCACATAGTAGATTTAATCTGTTGTTTAGTTGTCAATTCGTGTCTGACTCTTTTGCTACCCCATGAATAGTAGTAACTCAGCAGGTTCCTCTGACCATGGGATTTCCCAGGCAAGAATACTGGAATGGGTTGTCGTTTTCTTCTCCAGGGGATCTTCTTAAGGATTCAACTGTGTTTCCTGTACTGGTAGGTGGATTCTTTACCACTGAGCCAACAGGGAAGCCCTAGATTTAACCTAGAGAAATTTTAAGGATCCCTATCCCTATACCAGTTAGAGTACCTGGGTAGGACCTAGGCATCAGTACTTTTAAGAATTGCCCAAATGATTCTATTATGCAGCCAGATATGAATACCAGTGACATGTATCTGTGATCAGATTTTTTAAAATATGTGACAAATACTCTTTGAGAGCCACAAATTATTTACTATATAGCCCTTTGCAGAAAGTCTCTTGAGCCATGAAATCCATTACTTTGTTCATCTGACTGGAAGCATTGGTATCACACGAGGTCTTATTAGAAATGCAGAATTCCAGGCCCTATCCTAGATCCACATTTTAACAAGATCTCTAGAAAGATCCCCTGGAAAAGGGGAAAGGCTACCCACTCCAGTATTCTGGCCCAGCGAATTCCATGGTCTGTATAGTCCATGGGGCCGCAAAGAGTTGGACAGGACTGAGTGACTTGGACTTTCACTTTCCCTAGGTAATTAACATGGATATTAAAGCATGAGAAGCACTGATACATATCATATATGTTGATACATATGTATCATGTTGAGGATATTATTATTTATTTATTAAGTATTAAGCTCCTTGATACTTTCCTGGCTGAGGTAATCAAGATTGGCTACACAGCTGATACATTTTTCAGTTTTTAATCCTTTTACCAGGGTTACACTTTTCAGATTTATTAACCCCTACAAAGGTTTCCTAGGCTTCCCTTGTAGCTCAGTTGGTAAGGAATCTGCCTGCAATGCAGGAGACCGGGGTTTGATTCCTGGGTCATGAAGATCCCCTGGAGAAGGAAATGCCAACCCACTCCAGTATTCTTGCCTGGAGAACCTCACGGACAGAAGAGCCTGGTGGGCTACAGTCCATGGGGTTGCAAGAGTTAGACACGACTTAGGAACTAAACCACCACCACTAAGATTTTCTAGAATGATAAATTATTACTTGGTCTCTTAGAATCAGATTCCCCTCTTCTTGAATCTGAACTGGTCTTAGTGACATTCTTGATCAGTAGGAAGCAGCTGGACTGCTGAGGCTGTTGATCTGCAGCTCTGCTTTTTCTGCCTGGGTTTCATGAACATTCCCTCTGGGAGTCCTGAGCTACCATGCAAGAGGTCTGATCACTGTGAGACTGCCTTGTCAGACCACATGGAGGTGCTCCATTTGATCACTTCAGTTGAGCCTAAATTTTAAGCCACCTCTCCCAGGGAAACCAGCCATATGAGTGGAGCCATCCTGAACCCTCCAGACCAGTCTGCTGCCTGCTGAATATCACCAAGTGACCTCTGTTGAAGCTATAGGGAACACAGAATCATCCCACTGAGTGCTGTCTGAGCCCCTGATCCACAAAAATATGAGATATAATAAAATGATTGTTTTCTTACACCATTAAATTTAGGGTAGTTTGTTATTCAGCAATAGCTAACCAGACCACCTATGTAGAACATTTTAAAACCTTTATGGTATTAGAGAAGAATTATTAAAGGTTATGCTAATTAAAAGATGCTTCCTACTTGGAGGGAAAGTTATGACCAACCTGCTGCTGCTTCTGCTAAGTCACTTCAGTCGTGTCCGACTGTGTGACCCCATAGACGGCACCCCTACAGGCTCCCCTGTCCCTGGGAATCTCCAGGCAAGAACACTGGAGTGGGTTGCCATTTCCTTCTCCAATGCATGAAAGTGAAAGTCATTACTTTGCCAACAAAGGTATGTCTAGTCAAGGCTATGGTTTTTCCAGTGGTCATGTATGGATNCCACAGGCTCCCCTGTCCCTGGGAATCTCCAGGCAAGAACACTGGAGTGGGTTGCCATTTCCTTCTCCAATGCATGAAAGTGAAAGTCATTACTTTGCCAACAAAGGTATGTCTAGTCAAGGCTATGGTTTTTCCAGTGGTCATGTATGGATGTGAGACACTGTGAAGAAAGCTGAGTGCCGAAGAATTGATGCTTTTGAACTGTAGTGTTGGAGAAGACTCTTGAGAGTCCCTTGGACTGCAAGGAGATCCAACCAGTCCATCCTAAAGGAGATCAGTCTTGGGTGTTCATTGGAAGGACATGCTAAAGCTGAAACTCCAATACTTTGGTCACCTCATGTGAAGAGTTGACTCATTGGAAAAGATTCTGATGCTGGAAGGGATTGGGGGCAGGAGGAGAAGGGGACGACAGAGGATGAGATGGCTGGATGGCATCACTGACTCGATGGACATGAGTTTGAGTGAACTCTGGGAGTTGGTGATGGACAGGGAGGCCTGGCATGCTGTGATTCATGGGGTCGCAAAGAGTCGGACACGACTGAGTGACTGAACTGAACAGATGCTGTAAACTTTTAACTTGAGTTTATACTGACTTTAAGATTAATCCTTTTGTATATATAGCTCAGAGATGAAATCTAGTGAAAGGACATCACATGTGCGATGGCTTTGTGGTAGGTCAACTTGGCGAGGCTAAATTACAGTCCTTAGAATTTCCTTTGCAATGTGTTTATGAATAAGTAGGCTATAAGAGTTATGCTTTCATAAGAGTTGGAAGGAGGGAAGGAAAGCATGAGCTAGTCTAGCATATATACACCTTCTCTTAATTACTTAATAAAACATCAGTGTACCTTCTCCTGTGAAAATAACATTTTTCAGATAAAGTCCCTCATCAGTCATTAGGGAGGTTACCCTGGTGGGCCTGATAATCAATTGGAAGGTCTTAAAAGAAGGCTTAGACATTCCCTGGAGAAAGAAACTCTACCTGTAGACAACAGCTTTGGCCATTGTCTTTTGATCCTAGACTTTTGTGTTCTTACATTTCTTACTGCCTTCCCTATAGACTGNACACTGGCTTGTAATCTGGATGGCTGCTATGCCTTTACGTACCGCTCAACGTTCAGGTCCTGTGCCTTAAAAATTAATAGTGCCTCCTTAGCACTGCCCGCTACATCATCACTGCTTTTCTGCTTGCTTCCAGACATCCTGGGCTCGAAATAAAGATACTGTACTACTGTATTGTATGCAGTTCTGTACAGTAAGGTATACAAAAGCACAACCACCTTTGGAGGATGCGTGCACATGACCGTGTATGCCAGACATGTGAACTAGTGTGGCTGGGTGGACATGCAAACACATTCTCATCTTTGATTGCTCTTCACTTGAAGGTGCATACATACGGAACTTGCTGTACTGTCATAACTAGTATTATTGCTAACATTTATTGACTATGCACCATATACTAGGCACTTAGCTAAGAGGTTTACCTTCATTATATCCTTCAATCCTCATATCAACTTTATAAGTTGGGTATTAACATTATTTCCATTTTATAGATGAGGAATGTGGTGTAGACTGTGTTGCTTACCCAATATCCATTCTCTTCTTTTTTGGCCCATAATGCTAAAACCCAGCTTTTATTTGGGCTGGTAGTATGGCATGCTAACGGCCTACATTTTCCCAACCTTAGAGCCAGGCATGGCCATGTGACTAACTTCTGAGCAAGGAGATAGCAGAATTGTTGTGTATACCATCCAGAAGCACGCCCCAAAGTATCTGACTGCTCTGAGCAGTGCACCGTTCTTGTCATCACTTTTGTTTTATAGTCTCTGAAGATGTGATATCTGACAGAGTGCTGTGTCTAGTAGCAGTTGAATCAGCAGTTCAGACTCATTCTTCTGCTGAGAATGGCTAGAAAGGCTAGATGAAGTATATCTTTTAAAATCTGTTACAGACTTCCCTGGCAGTCCAGTGGTTAGGACTTGGTACTTTCACTGATGAGGGCCCACCGGTTTGATCCTTGGTTGGGGAACTAAGATGATCCTGCAAGCCAGTCAAAAAAACCTGCTTGAAAGTACCAGGAAAATTACAGGTCAATGAATAATTATTGGACCAAGTCCTGTGACAAGAGGGAAAGCTGGTGAAAGATGAGCATGGAATTTCTGGCTAGTTTTCTCCTAAGATGTTTGACAATTTCAGAAGATGTGGCTGAGGGACTAAGTGCCAAGCGGGGGACTTACCTGGCAGTCTAGTGGTGAAGACTCTGAGCTGCCAGTGCAAGGGGCATGGGTTTGCTCCTTGGTCAGGGAACTAGATCCCATATGCTGTGTGGTGAGGCCAAAAATCGCTTCAGCTGTGTCCGACTCTGCAACCCCACGGACTGTAGCCCGCCAAGCTCCCCTGTCCATGGGATTCTCCCGGCAAGAATACTGGAGTGGGTTGCCAGCCCTCGTCCGGGGGATCTTCCCAAACCAGTGATCGAAACTGCATCTCTTACATCTCCTGCACTGGCAGGCAGGTTCTTTACCACTAGTGCCACTTGGGAAGCTCCTATATTGTGTATACCTGTGGCCTTTAGGAAATGACGTTATGATGAAAACAACCACAGGTAGGTCTAGTAACACTAAAGAGGAGTAGATACTATGTGGTCTACTTAGCTCCATCTTGGAGAGTGTTCTGATGAAGAGTCTGGGTGAGATAGCAACAACAGTGACAACACAATGTCACGAAGAGAAGAGTGTGGTCGGATGCAGGAATGCTGTGAAGCAGTGATGCAGTCCAGAGAGCGCGGTTTTTTTTTTCAAGAAAAATATTTATTTATATTTATTTGCTATTCATTTGGCTGCACCAGGTCTTAGCTGTGGCATGCAGGTTCTAGTTCCTTGACCAGGGAGCTCTTTCACATCTCTTCCTGGGCATCTGCTTTCATTTCTAAGGCAGGCCCTGAAGTGGGGGTGAAAGTGGACGGACGGAGGGATGTAAATGACCTCATAGTCTGGTAGAATGGAGCCTTCCTAGCTTTATCCTCATCTCTGGGGAGTGTGCTGAGAACATTAAGAAAAAAATACATAGCTTCTCACAAGAGGAGGAAAAACCAGTAAGACATCCTCAAGAGTTGAAGCTCTGTCCACTGTAAAGGTGACCATTCACATTCTTTTGCAAAATTGTTCTTCTTTGCCCCAACTGTCCATAGGAGATGAAACTCAGGACTAAATTTTGCATGTCAAAATGTATTTTAAAATATTTCCTCAAAAAATAAAAAAAGAACAAACTTTTTTTCAAAAAAATACATATCTTTGGATCATAAGTAAACATAATACATTGATAAGGTTGAACACTGTATATAGGCCATATTTCTTTAGTATAATTAAAAATAACAGTAAATCTAATATAAGGAAATCAGTATTTAAAATTATTCAAAATATTAGCTCATTTAAAACAAAAATAGTTTAGGAAATTTGAGTAATTTTTTATTAATAAATCATAAAATAGACAATTTATGGCTAATATTATCTTGGCAAGAGAAAATGCAGGGATGAAAATGCCCATGTAGTTTTATATTACAAAGTAAATGTATTAACAGATACAATAATTTCAAATGATAATTTAACAAAAACAACTTTATGCTAATATATTAAACAAAATCTACCTGACACTAATGACTAATTCAAGAAAAATTAGATAATCTGATTAGATTAATACTTAGGTAAAAAGTTGATGTCTAAATATGCTCCAATTTTAGGTGATTTTGCTTCTAATTTTTAAAAGAGCAAGTAATTTCCATGCCATTTAAAACTGTTCTGGAGTAGAGAAAAATGTTAAAACTTTCCCATTCACTTTACAAAACAAGTGTAATCCTGTAAGACTTTCAGAAATATAAAATAGAATACAAATAATTCTCAGTATATATAGACACAAGATTTCTAAATAAAGTGCCGATAAATAAATTTTAATAGTATACAAAAGAACAATCCATGATGATTTTATTGGATTATTCTTGAAATACAAAAATCATTTAATATTATGGAATATAATATGATATTAGTAAGTCTAAAGAGAAAATCTAAATGATCTCAGAAAATATCTAGAAGGCACTTCAGAAAAATTCTCTACCAATTCTGAATAAAAAAGATTTAGTAAACTAGAAATAGAAGGTGTTTTTAAATGATAATGAATATTTATATTAAATAATAGCATTTATCATATTTAAAGGGGAGACATCAGATATATTCTGGTTCAGATGAGAAATAAGATAAAAATATCTGGTCTCATGATAGTAATTGATATTGTCCCGGGTATCCTGCTGCTGCTGCTGCTGCTAAGTCGCTTCAGTTGTGTCCAACTCTGTGCGACCCCATAGTCGGCAGCCCACCAGGCTCCCCTGTCCCTGGGATTCTCCAGGCAAGAACCCTGGAGTGGGTTGCCATTTCCTTCTCCAGTGCATGAAAGTAAAGAGTGAAAGTGAAGTCGCTCAGTCATGTCTGACTCTTACCGACCCCATGGACTGCAGCCTTCCAGGCTCCTCAGTCCACGACTTTTTCAGGCAAGAGTATTGGAGTGGAGTGCCATTGCCTTCTCCACCTGGATATCCTAGCCAATGCAAAAAGATAGGAAGCAGAAATTAGGCTACCTGAAAGGAGGCCAAAAATTAACATGACTGTCTACCCAGAAAACCTAACAGAATCAATTGACAACCTGCTAGAGCTAATAAAAAATTAGGAAGATGGCTGAGTATGAATAAATGTACAAAGTAAGCACTTTGCCAATTTAACAGCAATAGTTGGTTTAAATCTATAATAGGGAAAGTGTTTCTACTTAAAACAATTACAAAAGTATAATATGCTAGGAATAACTCAACAATGAACATTATCAATTTCTCCTGATGAATATAAAAAAGACCAGAGTCAAAGACTTCCAGACCAGAAGACTGAATATTGAAGAGAGGCCTGCTCATCCCAGGTTCATTTACAGGATTAATTAAACTCCACTGAAAATTTCAGTGGGAATCACTTTCATATCTGAAAAACAGAAAGCCGTGGACAAATAATAGATGAAAATAGTCAGTAGTGTATTTTTAAAGAAGAATATTGATGGGATCATTTTTCTTTCAGAGAGCAAAAGACTTTTAAGTGAAGTGGGTCTAAATTAGCGTTTTCCTAGAACTTAATTTGGCTATTTATATCAAGCAGCTTTACCCCAGTAATTCCTCTGTAATATTTTATCCTGATACATATTTTCAGAGATGCAGATAAAGTTTTATAATGTTCATCATGGAAGTGTTTATAATAATGTTTCTCAAATTTGCAAACACTGAATTTTGTTAAATCAGTGGTAACATATTTTAAAATCGATGTTATTCAGCCATCACAATTTTGAAGAAGACTCTTTAATAAGCTATGTAGCACATTGTATTTCCCAAAGATGGCTTTAGAGATATCTTCCATCCTACCTGTTCTTCAGCAATGTGCCCTTGCAGCTTCCCTCTGAGGGCTGGAGACCGTTTCTCCATTGTCTGGAATGTGGTTGGGCTCCAAACCACAAAACCATGAGTAAAAGAAAATGATTGTTTTAAACCACTCTGTGTGTGTTAGTTGCTCAGTCACAGTCGCTCAGTTGTAACTCACTCATAGCAACTGTTAGTTGCTCAGTGTGTCTGACTCGTTTGCAACCCCGTGGACTGTAGCCCTCCAGGCTCCTCTGTCCGTGAGATTTTTCCAGGCAAGAATACTGGAGCGGGTTGCCCTTCCCTTCGCCAGGCAATCTTCCCAGCCCAGGGACAGAATCCAGGTCTCCTGTGTCTCCTGCATTACAGGCAGATTCTTTACTGTCTGAGCCCCCAGGGAAGTCTAAGCACTAGGTTTTGATATAGTTTGTTACACAGCAACAGAGAAGTGAGAAAATAAAGGGATTTTAGACATAGTAAATGAAAACACATGTTATTAAACAGCATATACTTTGTAATTCAGTTAAAAGTAATGTATATGTGTACACAGAACAGAGATTAGAAGGCTTTATGGGGAAATGCTAGCAGTGGTTATTTTGGATGGTGGGATTACTCTGCTTCTCATTTTCTTCTAAAGCTGCCTTATTTCTCAAATTTCTACGATAACTGTGTATTATTTTATAATAAGACAAAAAATATACAATCGTGTTTTGTTTCATTTTTTTAAATATTGGAGTAGAATTCCTTTGGGCTTACTGGTGGCTCAGTGGTAAAGAACCCACCTGCAATGCAGGTGGTGTGGGTTCGATACCCGGGTCAGGAAGATCCCTTGGAGAAGGAAATGCCAACTCACTCCAGTATTCTTGCCTGGGAAATCCTAAGGACAGAGGAGCCTGGCGGGCTATAGTCCGTAGAGTCACAAACAAGTTGGACTCAGCAGCTGAACAACAGCAACAAACAACAGTAATCCCTTTGCAATGTCGTGTTGGTCTCTGTTGTGTAACAGCATGGGTCAGCTCCGTGTATATGCATGTCCCTTCCCTCTTGAACCTCCCCCCCCNGCCTGGGAAATCCCAAGGACAGAGGAGCCTGGCAGGCTATAGTCCGTAGAGTCACAAACAAGTTGGACTCAGCAGCTGAGTCCAACAACAACAGCAACAAACAACAGTAATCCCTTTGCAATGTCGTGTTGGTCTCTGTTGTGTAACAGCATGGGTCAGCTCCGTGTATATGCATGTCCCTTCCCTCTTGAACCTCCCCCCCACCCCCTACCTCCATTCCGCCCTTCCAGGTGTCATGGAGCCCCAAGCCGAGCTCCCCAGACTATGCAGCAATATACTGTCAATGCTGCTCTCCCAAATCCCCCCACCCTCCTCTGCCCACTGTGCACACATACCTGTTTTCCACATCTGCATCTCTATTCCTGCCCTGCGTACAGGAATATCTTTCTAGATCCCGTATCTGTATGCGTTAAAATATGACATTTATTTTTCTCCTTCTGACTTCTTCACTCTGTCTTACAGACTCTAGGTCCATCCACAGCACTACAAATGACCCAATTTTTGATGCTATTTTGATGACAGATAGATGTTCACAAATCTGTGTTACTTGAAAAGAAAAAGATCCAAACACTGTCTCTGAGGGTTTACCTGTTCCTTGGAACGCATGTTTCCAAGAGGGAACTTTGGCAAGAAAGCATTGTTTTTCTTTCCACCTTTTTTTTTTTTTTTCCTCACTTGCTTCTCAGCAAAAGAGAAGGAATGATTTTCTTAGCTGGTGAGACAATGAGTTTGAACACCCTCTGCTCATCAGTCCTCTCTGGGGGAGTTTAAATGCACAATGTGTACAGCGGCTGCTCCCCAGAGTGGACAGACCTAGATGCCAGGGGCAGCGGGGGAGAAGTGTGCTCCCTAGGTGGGAAGCGCTCTGTTTCTGCTCCAGGTGTGAGCACAGGAGGTGCGGCCAGACCTGCCTTCCCAGGTCTGCTGTGCACCGCCGGCTCTGGGGATCAGACAGTTCAGAACAGCGAGTCCTCTCACCCGCAGCTGACTGGCGAGGTGCGCGCCTTAGAGAATCCCATTCTGAAGACTGAGGTGGGGATGGGATGTCAACTAGAAAGCCTGTTTGGACACGAGCCCAGCCATGTCCTCTGAGCTTCCTTTCTGCTGGAATCCTTACCTAAAGCCTATGTTTATTCATCAGAGGGAGGAAGAGTGGATTGATAATTTTCTTAAAAACCGTAGTGGTATCTGTGTGTGCATGCTAAGTCACTTCAATTGTGTCTGACTCTACGCAACCCCATGGACTGTACCTACCAGGCTCCTCTGTCTGTGGGATGCTCCAGGCAAGAATACTAGAGTGGGTTGCCATTTCCTCCTCCAGGGGATCTTCCCAAGCCAGGGATTGAACCCCTGTCTCTTACTCTCCTGCTGGCAGGCAGATTCTTTACCACTAGCACCACCTGGGTAGCCTGAGCAGTATCTGTAAATGAACCTAATTCATTTTACATATTTAAAAGCATACTTGTGTGTGTGTATATATATATATATATATATATATAACAGATATGAATTGCTTATGTTATATACCACAAGAATTATGAAAGACAGTACATCAAAATAGTAACAATGATAGACCTCTAGATGTTGGGATTGTCTATTTATTTATACCCTTTGTAGTGTACTATGCAAGCATAGATAAACTTTATAATCAGGAAGGAAATCATTAATATTTTAAAATGAAGTTCGATTGTCTGAGATTACTCTGACATCACTTATCTAGGCTCCTTAGGCAGCTATTGCTGTCTAGTTGATTTACAATGTTGTGTTGGGTCCAGGTATACAGCAAAGTGATTTGGTCACACACACACACAGATATATATACCTATATTCTTTTTTCCCTAATTCTTTTCTGTGCTTCCTTCTGGGCCAAAGCAAGCTCTGCTTTCCTGCATCCTTTGGGAAGGCCAATTTTCTAAAATAAAATCCTGGGGTAATCAGAAAAGGCATGTAACTCCGGGCCTTTTGTAGTTTGGAGAAATGAAAATGCTTTGTCTTCTACCATCACATAAGCCATTTGCATCATTTGGAGAATACTTGTGTTGACTGGTCACATCAGTCAGGAAAACAAACATAATTAACAAAGAGAATTTAATATCAGGGTTTACTTAAACAGGTGTTAAGGAATGGCAAAAGCAAAAAAGGAGCACTGAGGTAGCACAGATATAATAAGTGCAGGAAACAGCTGCTATTCCTGGGACTGGGGGAGGGGAAGAAGGTGGAAGTGTGGAAGAAGGGACCTGCAGAGCTGGGACCTCATGGACAGCGATGATAGTAAAATGTAAGTAAACAGTAATAAGTTTGGGGTATTAGTTACCTTTGTGGTTAAAAAATTTTTTTTAATTGAAATACAGTTGATTTACAAGCTGTGTTAATTTCAGACATACAGCATTTACACACACATGTATATTTTTTCTTCCCAATTCTTTTACATTATAGTTTATTATAAGATATTGAATATCATTCCCTGTGCTGTACAGTAAGTCCTTTTTTATCTGCTTTATATATAGTAGTGTGTATCTATTAATCCCATACTCAATGTATCCCTACCCCCATCTCCTTTGATAACTATACATTTGTTTTCTATATCTGTGAGTCTGTTTCTGTTTTATAAATGTTCATTTGTACTATTTTTTTAGATTCCATATATAAGTAATATATAATATTTGTCTTTGTCTGACTTACTTCACTTGGCTTGATAGTCTCTAGGTCCATTAGAACTTTTTTATTTTGAAATAGTTATAGACTCACAAGGAGCTGCAAAAGCAGTACCTATCACTCAGCTTCCTCTGCTAGTGACATCTGTACATCATGAAAACCAGGTAAAAGAATGGCACAATGCAATTAATTTAACTACTGACCTAGAATTTACCGGTTTTGCACTTTTATCTTTGTATATAATTCTGTGACATTTTGTCACATATACAGATTTATATAACCACCATGGCCACAATCTAGATATATAAGTGTCCCATCACCACAAAGGTGGTTTCTTCTACAAACCAAGAAATGCTAAAGACTGCCAGCAAACCACCAGAAGCCAGGAGACAGGCATGGAACAGAGCATCCCTCCCAGCCCTGGAAGAGAATCACTCCTGCAGACACTTTGATCTTGGACTTCTTGCCTCTAGAACTGAAACAACACATTTCTCAATTCCAGGCACAATGAGCTAGTTCTGGGAGTATGGAAAGAACTGGAAGTTGGAACCAGCTGCCACTTTTGGACCAGAGCAACATTTCTGGGGGGTGGGCAACATGCCGGAAGGAATTCTAGTAACAAGGATTTACCATTTCTGTTGCTGAAGTCACCCAGTTTGTGGTGCTTTGCAGCCCTCACAAATGAATACAGTAGGTTTTATAGAACTTTACTTATAATGGCAACTGTGCTCAAAATTAGTTCATAAGATTCCTGAAATTCTGTGAAGCAAGCTTGCTTCAGTATACCATGGCCAAGAAGAGGGCACAATGAGCTAGTTCTGGGGGCATGGAAAGAACTAGAATTGGAACCAGCTGCCACTCGGGGACCAGAGCAGCATTGCTGGGTGGGGCAGCATGCCTGAAGGATCTCCAGCCACCCAGCTTCCCTCCAGCACCTTCAATCACCTAGGGTATATAAGTAGCTGCGCTTCCCTGCTAGAACCTCCAAACAAGCTCTCAAGAAGAGATGGTTAAATTTGGAACTGAGAGACAAGAGTTTAATATCCAAATGCACTGGGTATTTTTAGAAGACTCTTCCAGATCTTCTAGTCTTTTATTCAGTTCAGCTAAGATTCTGGGGTTTCCTCTGGACCATAAGCTACTAGCCAAGGAGACAAGTATTTCAGTCTTGTTGTTCAGTTGCTAAGTCATGTTTAACTCTTTGTGACCCCATGGACTGCAGCAAGCCAGGCTTCCCTGCCCTTCTCCATCTCCTGATGTTTGCTCAAACTCATGGCCATTGAGTCAGTGATGCCATCCAACCATCTCATCCTCTGTTATCCCCCTTTTCTCCTGTCTTCTGTCTACTTACTGTCATGTTTTATAACTTATTTCCAGAAACGTATCACTTGTATATTTTGAGTCTCATCATTTTTTTTAAATGTTTATTTATGTCTTTGACTGCCTTGGGTCTTAGTTGAGACACAAGGGATCTTTGTTACTTCATGCAGGATCTTTCGCTTCAGTGCACAGACTCTCTAGTTGTGGCAAATGGCCTCAGTAGTTGCAGTGCAAGGGCCTAGATGCTCCATGGCACGTGGGATCTTAGTTCTCTGACCAAGGATTGAACTCATATCCCCTGCATTACAAGGCAGACTCTTAGCCACTGGACCACCAGTGAAGACCCCTGAGCCTTACCATTAAAAAAAAAAAGCATGCTGTCTTTCGCTGGTGTCATAGTCCCAAGAGGGGATTGACTGTATTTTCTCAAGAAGGTTTCTTACTATAGTAATAAAAAGGAGGGGAAAATTAGGATTTAGTATATGAAAATTTGATTTACAAAAAACTTTTTCAGGACACGTATTGTTTTGAATACAGCAAGATTCTCCTGGGATGCTTGGAAATCCATCATTCCCTTTGGAAGGAAAAGGAACTTCTTAGAAAGCCCTAAGAGCCAGGGAGTGACTAATTGTAGGCTGCCTCCCTGTGTAGGTTAATTCTCTCCTTGCTAAGTAGCCTGAGATGAGTGGAGTTGTTCTTTCCGGGGCCCCAGGACCAGCCCAGCATTTTTCCCGCAAGCTCTGAGCATAGCGCGGTCCCCCAGCACATTTCCACTAATGATCCAAACTGATCCTGCAGCATCTGCTCTGACATCAGACTCACAAGCTAGAAGACATCCAACCTGCGTGAGGCATTTCTGTTAGAGCCCGCATCTTCTTGCAGCACACCAGCCATTTCACTACCTTCTTGGGCAGCATATTTCCAGATTGTCTTTGAAAAACAATTGAAAATCTAACCCCTCATTATAAATGAAATGTATGCTTATTGCAGATATTTTCAGAAATACAGAAAATTATGGAAAATAAAATATAATTTGAAGTCATGTGGCTTTAAATACCATCTAAGTTTAACAGGAAAGAGAATCAAATGCATGTGTTTACTTAAAAGATAATGTGATTTTTTTTTTCTTTTTCTTGGTAATGAATACTGGGGAAAAGTAAACGATATTTGATTTCAATATTCTCTTCTTCCCTGCCTTGACCCTTGGGAGAGCCAAGCCTTACGGTTCCCTTCCAGGGTTCTCCACAGTGCTGCCACCAAGGCATGCGTCTTTTTTGTCGTATTTTTTCAGTGCCATAATGTTAGTTGCTCAATTACGTCTAGCTCTTTGTGACCCCATAGACTGTAGTCCACCAGGCTCCTCTGCCCATGGAATTTTCCAGGCAAGAATACTGGACTAGGTAACTATTCCCTTCTCCAGGGGATCTTCCTGACCCAGGGATCGAACCTGGATCTCCTGCATTGCAGGCAGATTCTTTACTACCTGAGCTACCAAGGCTTGCTTCTTTTTTGTCATATTTTTTCAGTGCCATGCTCTTTGATAATTTTGGATAGTAGTCTAGTCTGAGAAGAATGATCTGGGTGACCATCATGCCATGACAAGAGCGGTTAGAAGTGGAATGCTTTATCAGGACTGTCACGACCAAGATGTTGGCTGGGGCTGCAAACAATAGATAAGCTGTTACATGGGCAGGAGATACCAGACATTTGGGGAAATACATGATGGGGAGCTCCTTAAAGGAAGGGACTCTGGAGATCCTTCCTTCTCAGAGATCTCAGTTCCTGTTTCTACCTCCCTCCACTTGGTCCTGGACAAAGCATCTGGATGTGGTCACATGGACAGTTGTTCAGTTGCTCAGTCATGTCCAGCTCTTTGTGACCCCAAGGATTCCAGCACACCAGGCTTCTCTGTTCTTCATTATCTCTGGGAGTTTGCTCAAACTCTTGTCCACTAGACTACAGTGAAGTGAGCGAAAGTTGTTCAGTTGTGTCCAACTCTTTGTGACCTCATGGACTGTCCATGGATTTCTCTAGGCCAGAATACTGGAGTGGGTACTGGAGTGGGTAGCCTTTCCCTTCTCCAAGGGATCTTCCCAATCCAGGGATGGAACTCAGGTCTCCCTCATTGCGGGTGGATTCTTTACCAGCTGAGCCACAAGGGAAGCCCTGACTATAGTGATTGGTCTCTAATTTCCCTCTGACCTCACCTCTCATCCCACTTTCCCCTCCCACTAGTGGCAGAATTAGCATTTCAATTGGTCATCTCTAGCCTTGACCTGCCATTCATATGCAGATCTTCTCTTCTGTCAAGGCTGGCTTGAGACTTCACTTTAGAGAAAACTGGCCCTGCGGTAATTTCAGTGAGGGGAAGAGAGGAAAATTACTATCTTTTTAACAAAAGTTGTTCCTATTCTGCTTTTCAGAAAGAAATTCAGAGATGATGTAATGGCAGCTAAAACAAGGATTTTGGATAAGACTGGGTTCCACTCTTGGCCCTGTCAGTTACTTGCTATGTGATCTTGGCAGGCTATAACCTTTCTATCCATCAGTTTTCTCCTCTGTAAAAATGGGCTGAGAATACTTTTTGTACTGTTTTCACTGTAAAAGAATTGAGTTGCACTTGACCCTTGGGAGAGCCAAGCCTTATGGTTCCCTTCCAGGGTTCTCCACAGTGCTGCCACCAAGGCATGCGTCTTTTTTGTCATATTTTTTCAGTGCCATAATGTTAGTTGCTCAATTACGTCTAGCTCTTTGTGATCCCATAGACTGTAGTCCACCAGGCTCCTCTGTCCATGGAATTTTCCAGGCAAGAATACTGGACTAGGTAACTATTCCCTTCTCCAGGGGATCTTCCTGGCCCAGGGATCGAACCTGGATCTCCTGCATTGCAGGCAGATTCTTTACTACCTGAGCTACTGAGGCTTACTTCTTTGTCATATTTTTTCAGTGCCATGCTCTTTGATAATTTTGGATAGTAGTCTAGTCTGAGAAAAATGATCTGGGTGACCATCATGCCATGACAAGAGCGGTTAGAATACAGCTCCCCCAACCAGTGATCCCACAGTAAATGATAAGAAGTACATAAAAGGTGATCCTGGGAAAGGAATTGACAGCTGAATCTACCCACACCCTTGGATGGGGGTAGGGAATCGGCGCAAGGCAGCCCTTCACAAGCTTGACTGGGTTCTGTTTGTTGTTGTTCAGTTGCCCAGTCATGTCTGACTCTTTGTGACCCCGTGGACTGCAGCACAGCAGGCCTCCCAGACTTAGAACCCTGAATTGTCAAGTGGACATGTTGTCCTGCCTCTGCTGGTGAGTGGTCCCTACTTTAGCCCTAGATCAACCCTTCTACTTAAGGACTGGCTCCCCTCTCTTACTACTCAAAGGCATTTCTACAGCAATTTCCACTGTTATCTCCTAAATCACGCATTCGTCTTCTCCCTGTTCGTTTTATTCCTGTACTGTGCTGACCATTCCCATGAGCACTCATATATGTTGCTATTTCTTCCATCTGAAAAAAGCTTAAAATTCATTTTTGGCTTCATCCTCCCTTCCAGCTTCCACCCCACTTATCTTGTTTGCTTTACAGCAAAACTCCTAGAAAAGTTGTCTGTGCTTATAGGTTCTGATATTTCTCCTTCTGTTCTCTCTTGAGCCTCTTCCAGACTCAGGAGATGAGTTTGTGAAAACTAATCTTTTGAAGATCACCACTGACGTCCAACTTGCCATTCTAGTGGTCATTCCTTGATTCTCCTCTAACTGGACCAGCTGTATGTCTTTCAATGGTTTTCCGTCTCTTCCTGGAAGCATTTCTTCTCTTGGCTTATAGAACACCCCTTTCTTCTGGCCCTTCTCCTTCTTTACTGGTCTTTCCCTCTCAAGCTCCGGTGCTGACTTCACCCAACTTCCTGCCCTCTAAACCTTGGAATATCCCAGGGCCTAGGGCTCAGACTTCTTCTCTTTTAAACTTTTACTCATCCTCCTGGTGACCTCATCCAATCCCACTGGCTTTAAATACCATCTATGTGCTGATGGCTCAACATTTTCTATCTCTAGCCCTGCCTCTTCAGAACTCCTTATTCTCACAGCCTCTTAATAGCTCTAAAGATACCTCCAGCTTAACAGGCCAGAACTGAGCTGGTGATCTGTACCCCAAACTTACTGCTTCCACAGATTCTCCCATCCTAGCTAAAGGTCAACTCTATACTTTCAGTTCCTCAAACTCAAACCCATGGAGTTAAACTTAATTATAAGGGCACTAATCCCATTCATGAGAACTGCACCCTGTGACCTAATGACCTCCCAAAGGCCCCAGTTCTTAATACCATTGTATTGGGAGTTAGAACTTCAATACATGAATTTGAGGGGGCAAGGCAACACCCAGTTCTTTGCATATACATCAATGAACTCTTAAGTTAGACATATGGCTCATGCCTTTCTACTAGTTCTTGACCCAGGGGTACTCTGTTACTGCTTCTCTGAATCCTACTATATCTCCACCTGCATTTCTCAAAGGTACCTCAAACTCCACAGTCTAAGAGCAGACTCACGATCCCCCTCCCTCTGGGAGCCTCTGCCTGATTCAGGTCTGATGTTCTGGTTTTCTGTTTTAGTTTCCCCTGTTTCAGCGAGTGGTATCACAATCCACTCAGTTTCTTAAGTCAGAAATCTAGAAGTTTTCCATCATGCTTCCTTCTTCAATGTCTAGATTTAATACATCTGGAAGTAATACACGTTCCTATTGATTTTGATTTCTAAATACCTTCCCAGTCTATCCACTTCTCCCTATTTCTACAACCACCCCTCCAGTCAACTACCATCCTTTCTCCCCAGACTACCCTGAAAGCCTACCAGTTGGTCTCTCAGCTCTCCCAAGGCTTTACCAAACTATTTCCCACACCATTGTTAGAATGATCTTCCATAACCTGGATATGACTGACTCCCAGTCTTGATGCATCTCCTATTTATAACACTTGAGCAGCTTCCTTTTCCTCCTGGGAATTAACTAAGTTCCTCAACAAGATCTACAAGGCCTGGTTTGGGGCCCCTAGGTAGCTTCCAGTTGCATCACGTTCCACTCCCCACTTCATTTTCTGCATAACTGTCATCCTGACCTTGCCAGCATTTCAGTTCATCTTGCTGAAGATCTTTTCAGGTGTCCTTCCTTCTCCCTAGACAGCCACCCTCTTCCCTTTGCTGGTTAACCTCTGCTAATCCTTCCAGTGCTGGCTGAACCATCACTTCTCCTGGGAGGCCCACCCATGCCCCAACCCAGTGCTAGCTTCTTGGTTATATTCTGAAATAGCAATTTCTTTATAGTACACATGCACTTTGTATTATACACACATGGTTGTGATTTTAAGAGAAATTAATATACATTTTCTCCATCCTACCAGAAGCTCTATGAGAAAATAGGTTCTATCAAATTTTGTTCATAGTTGTACCCCTGGACCTAGCATAGTGCCTGACATTGCTGCTGCTGCTGCTGCTAAGTCACTTCAGTCATGTCTGACTCTGTGCGACCCCATAGACGGCAGCCCACCAGGCTCCCCTGTCCCTGGGATTCTCCAGGCAAGAACACTGGAGTGGGTCACCATTTCCTTCTCCAATGCATGAAAGTGAAAAGAGAAAGTGAAGTCACTCAGTCATGTCTGACTCTTAGCGACCCTATGGACTGCAGCCTACCAGGCTTCTCTGCCCATGGGACTTTCCAGTACTGGAGTGGGGTGCCAAGTGCCTGACATTAAGAATGTGTAAAAAAATTTTTTTTAAATGATTAACTGAACGCAATTTCTAATACATTTTCTGAAAGAACACAGACAGCTGAGATAGAAAATATAGCTAATGAGGACGATCCTCCTGCTGGTGTAACACCAGCTGCTGGGGCAGGGCCACCAACCCCAACTGCAGGTGAAGCTCCTGATGTTGACCTTGGTCAGGGCATTTGCAGATGAGCCAGACCAGGGAGGTCCAACGTGTACACCATCTGCTCTGATAAGTTATCGTTAAACAGGATGAGGGCTGAGTAGATGCAGGAGAGCTGGAGACCAAGGCTATGGTGTGACTGTGGCTATGGTGTGAGTGCTGGGCGGTGGCTGCAGGGACCTGTGCTTTCCAACTTAGCTTCCTCTGAAGGACCAAGCAGATGAGGAGACAGAGGGGGTAGTTTAGTCTTCATAAGAAAAATTTATAATTAAGTTTTAGCAGCCCTGGCTCTTTGTTGCTGCACATGGGCTTTCTCTCGTGGTGAGCGGGGGCTACTTACTCCCTGTGGTGAGCTGGCTTCCTTGTTGCGGTGGTTTCTCTTGCAGTGATTGCAGAGCATAGGCTCTGCTCTACACCCGGGCACTCAGCAGTTGTAGCTTGTGGCCTCAGGAGTTGTGGTGCACGGGCTTAGCTGTTCTGTGACAGCTAAGATTCTGTGTAGAATCTTCCTGCACCGGGGATCAAACTGGTGTCCCCCGCATTGGCAGGTGGATTCTTAACCACTGGACCACTAGGGAAGTCTGGATAGGTTGGTGTTGATGAGAAATGTAGGGGAAGGCATTTAAAGAGATTTTTGCTTATGTTATGGGGATCAAGAAAGAAGTGACAACCACGTGTTAGGAGGCTGCATCCAGGGTGATGATACTTGAGGTTTCCTGGATGGTCTATTATAAAACCCCTTAGGGTTAAAATGAGGGAGATTTGTGAAGTTGAGACAAAGTCAAGTCATATGTTTTAAAGAGGGGTTAAGTTAGACTGTAACTCTGAAGTATTTCAATAATGTGCTAGACTTTAAGCAGCTTTGTTATACACAGATTTTTCTTGCAGAGTAAAGCAGCAATTGATATGGCCAATAAGCACATGAAAAGATGCTGGATATCACTAATCATTAGGGAAACGTGAACCAAAACCATAATGAGATATCAATTCATATCCATTAGGATGGCTACTATAAAAAAAAAAA
>SJYA01000616.1:2004472-2081995 GCA_006410615.1 Neotragus moschatus | reverse complement strand
GACAGAGGATGAGATGGCTGGATGGCATCACTGACTCGATGGGCGTGAGTCTGAGTGAACTCTGGGAGTTGGTGATGGACAGGGAGGTCTGGCATGCTGCGATTCATGGGGTCACAGAGTTGGACATGACTGAGCAACTGAACTGAACTGAACTTCCTATTTACCAGATGAGACTCTATCATGTTGGGTAGCTATATTAGGGCAGAGCTGAGGCTGAGAGTTGATTCTAGTCTCATCTGCATTCTTCTTCATGGTTCTAGTATGGAAACAGGGGCTCCAGCTTGTAATATACTTAGTGTGTCTATTATCCTCTCTCTCTTCGTAATTAATATCATCTATTTGCTGAAACAAGATTTGTTGAGCATCTACTATGTGTCTTAGTGGTAAAGAATCTGCCTGCCAATGCAGGACATTAAGAGATGTAGGTTTGATCCCTGGGGTCGGGAAGATCCCCTGGAGGAAGGCATGGCAACCCACTCCAGTATTCTTGCCTGGAGAATCCCATGGGCAGAGGAGCCTGGTAGGTTACAGTTCATAGGGTCACAAAGAGTTGGACATGACTGAAGCGACTTAGCACAAGTGTGTCCATCAGACACTTTGTGAAGTGCTAGGGACTCAAGTAAGAAAGGTGGCTTGTTGGTCCCTTAAGGAACACACAGACGAACCTGTACCCAGAAAACACAAGATGCTCTGCAATGTCTTATAATGGAGATTGGTACCCAGTGTTAAAGGATGCAAGAGAATGGAGCTCATAATTAGAGCTATTTTCATTTTTATAGGAGGAGAGGCAGGAGAAGTTGGGAGAAGCTGCACAGAGGGAGTCATGTCAACTGAGAGATCTGGGAGAGTAGCAGAGAAAGCTCTCAGTAGGTGGATGCTGATGGGAGTGTGTGTGTGTGTGTGTGTGTATGTTTGGGGGTGGCGGAGGGGTTGATGGGGGAGAGGCACTAGAGCAGGCATGCAGACACTTGTGAAGCTGCTGCTCAGATATATCCATCATGGCTGGATGGGGTGAGGGTCCAGCAGGGAGCATTGGGAAAGACCTTGGGCCCTTGGCTGGTACCAGAACCCCAAGGTACCTTATAGCTTCTAAGGAGTTAAGCTTTATCTTGAAGTTTCTTTACAAGCCTTCTAAACAGGGGAGTGACATTATCAGATTTTAGAAAGATAATTCTGGTGGTAGTGTGCAGCACAGATGGGAGGGGAGAAAACTGGAAACAGGGAACCCTGTTCTGCAAAGATTGTGATAATCCAGGCAACGATGGTGAGGGCCTGAGTGAGGGCAGGTGTGTGGGAATGAGGACGAAGAGGATTTAAAAAAGAGACTTGGAAAGATTTAAAAGAGAGCCTCAGCCTGGTGACTGGTGGGGAGTTGGGGCTGTGAACCAGAGGGAGGAGTGGAAAATACACTGAGCTTCTGGTTTGGGCAACAGAAAGAACGCTGGTGTCGTTCGCCAGGGCATGGTGGGTGAAGAGGAGGCTGAGGGGAGGGCAGAGGACAGAATTAAAAACTCTGCTTTGGGATCTGTTGAGTTTGAGGATTTCCAGGGAGAGGTGTCCATCTGGCAGTTGAAAAAGGTTTTAAGGCTTAGGAGATGTTCATTTATTCACAACACAAATACTTCCTCTGTGTCTACTTTGTGTCAGGTGGCATTCCAGTGTCTGGAGGTACAGCAGTGACGATGATGGACAAGGTCTTTACTCCCATGGAGTGTTCATTCCAAAGGGTGTGTTCGTCACTCAGTCATGTCCAGCTCTCTGCGACCCCATGGACTGTTGCCCACTAGGCTCCTCTGTCCATGGGATTTTCCAGGCAAGAATACTGGAGTGGGTTGCCATTCCCTTCTCCAGGGGAATCTTCCCAACCCAGGGGTCAAACCTAGGTCTCCTGCATTGCAGGAAGATTCTTTACCATCTGAGCCACCAGGGTAGCTCTTCCAAATTCACATTTCAAGGAAGGAAAGTAAGTAATATATTAGTGAACAGATGCAAACGAGGCAGGATAATGAGATAGAGAGTGACTGGGGGGCTATGTTAGAGGTTCAGGGAAGGTATTTCTTGAGGAAGTGCGATTCAAACTGAGATATGAATAGTGAAGATGAGACAGCCCTGTGAAAACTTCAGGGAAAGGCAATCCAGGCAGTGGGAACAGCATGTGCAAACCTCAGGCTCTCAGGTGAGAATAAACTTGGCATGTGTTCAAGGAAGAGAAAGAAACCCAGAATGTTTGAGTGTAGTGGAATAGAGGAAGGTAAGACACGAGACTGGGGGAATGGTCAGAGGTCGATCACACTGTATCCGTGAGATCAGGATAAACTGCATGGTACCACACATGTTTGTTCAGCTGCTAAGTCAGGTCTGACTCTTGGTGACCTTATGGACTGTAGCCCGCCAGGCTCCTCTGTCCATGGGAGGTGGGGGAGTGCCATTTCCTCCTCCAAGGGATCTTCCTGACCTATGAATCCACCCCATGTCTCCTGCATTGGCAGGTGGATTCTTTACCACTGAGCCTCTTGGGAAGCCTGCATGGTACCAAAGGCCCTGAAATCTCAGTGGTATACAATGAAGAAGTTTTCCACTCATGCTTCATGTCCACTGTGGATTAGCTGTATCTTTTTCACTCTAGGACTCAGGTTCATGAAACAGCTCTTATCTGGGACATTCCTGGTCTCCTAGCAGAGACGGGAGAAGGTAGAGGACCATGTGATGGGCTTGAAACATCTACACGGAAGTGGATGGGCTGCTTCCATTGGCCAAAGCAAGTGATATGGTCAATCGTGATATCACTGGGAGTGGGGATGTTTACTCCCTTCACAGAGACAGTCAGTGTTGAGATCAACATTACAACCTATCACATAGGTTGTAGTGAAGAGATTAGATTTTTTCCTAAGGGCTATATGAACCACTTGGATTTTTTTTTTTTTTTTTAAAACAGAGGATGTTAGTATTGGTTGCCAAGGTAGATTAAAAAGTGGATTGGGAATGAAAATAAGGGATGTAGGAAGCAGGGTGTGCTTCCCACATGGTGCTAGTGGTAAAGAACTCATCTGCCAACGCAAGAGACTTTTAAGAGATGTGGGTTTAATCCCTGGGTCAGGAAGATCTCCTAGAGGAGGGCACGGCAACCCATTCCCATATGCTTGCCTGGACAGAGAAGCCTGGTGCACTACAGTCCATAGGGTCATGAGTTGGACGTGACTGAAGAGACTTAGCACAGCATAGACAGGAAGCGGGGCAATCTAGAAAAGTAAGTCTCAGACACTGAACATGTGGCAAAGGGGTCTCATCAGGGTAGAGTCCTGAAAATACTGCAGCCATCTCTGCAGGGGGTACATGGGGAAAAGATATGGCAAAGCCCTGGGCTTCTAGGCTCTCCATTTATCAAGCTATCAGGCACTCTTTGGTGGTTTTTGGACCAGGGGCCCTGGAATACTAGGATTCTGCCCCAAATTGCAGCATTCCTCCCTAAAAAGTTGTATATGATGAAAGTTGTCAATGGAAAATAAAGCAGCACCACGTTGATAACGAGGGTGGACTCCAGCTGAAATGGAGAAGGTTTTTGTACGTTAGGCTGGGGGAAAAAGAAACAACTATGGCTTTTTATTTTCTCTCCCTTCACACATGAGCTTTCATAAGAAAAAACTCTTATCTCTGGTCATGAATCTTTTTTCTTTCCTACATAGAATGGGGAAGGAGAATAGAGCAAGATGGTTGGGCTTGTTCAAGGAGGGTGGGTCCCTGGGACAGTATCCCACTTCTGCCACCATGCTGAAGATGAAAGAGAAGCAAGATGTCTGGGAGCTCCCAGGGCAGTGTAGACTCAACCTACCTTTAGGGCAGAGTGGCCCTACTCAACAGGTAGTCCAGTCCAAACTGTCAAAGTGATGAGCTTGGACCCATCTTCCTCCTCTGTGAGGCAAGTGAGGAAGGGGTGAAATGGGAGCTTCCTTTCTCAAAAATGCCTTCTACTGCTCTCTCACCCCTCCAAACCAGGAGAGAGGATGGAGAAAGCCAGAAGAAGAGCTCTTGACTTTTCTCCTGCAGAAGGTCCGCCTGGCGGTGGTTCCATTGGGCTTCCTCAGTGCAAGTTTGAAATGTGCCAGAGGGACCCGGAAGTGGGGAGGGGACATAAGACTAACATATTCAGCCAGCACAATTGACTTTGCCCACCTGGAGATTTTCTTTGAACACCAAATCTTGGCTTTTTTTTTTTTTTTTTTTTTAACTTTTTTTTGAATTAGAATTGATTTTCAAGATTGCGTTAGTTTTTGGCTTTTGTCACCTCTCTTCAACTAAAATGACAGATGTTATGATTTATGCTTCTTTCTGAACCCAGCTGTGTCACAAGTGTCCATGTTCTTAGTTGCTTCAGTCAAGTCTGACTCTTGGCGACCCTGTGGACTATAGCCCACGAGGCTCCTTTGTCTTTGGGATTTCCCAGGCAAGAATACTGGAGTGGTTTGCCATTTCTTTCTCCAGAGGATCTTCCAGACCCCAGGGATCGAGCTACACTGGCGGGCAGGTTCTTAACTGCGAGTGCCCCCTGGGGAAGCCCCTCTGTCTCTTACTCCCCCAACAAGTCCAGCACAGGCCAGTCAAAAACCAGTAAAATATCGGTATGAATGAATGAGTGAGTGAACAAACGATTTGCTGGAGGCTAAGCAGCCACACTTGTGCTGCATGTGTCTCACTGGCTGAAGTCTGTGTGATGAACTTTATACATATGAGAATACACAGAGAAGGGAATTTAAGATGCTGTCAGAGAAGGAGAGCTTTCTGCTTGTTTTCCTACTGGCTGGGTCCTGTGGCTTAAAGAATTACAAGGCAGGAAAAAAAAAAAAAAGAATTACAAAGCTTGGTCTCTTGTTTCCTCCAGGGACCAAGAGGGCTCAGGCCATTACCCAGGGAGCTGGCCAGGGAGAGCCGATCTGTCAACCTGGCTGGAACAAGAGAGATAAACTCCTGGCAATTCCTGCTGTGGCACCCTGGGGCTTTGGTGACAGAGTTAATTAATTAAGACACCAGCGTCAAAATTAAAGTGAGGAAGAAAAGTCAATTAGTGACTGAATAGCTGTGAGGAGACGTTTTTTAATAGGCTCCCTGTAATTTGAGCAGTCCCTTGCCCCTCCTTGCTGGGCGTGGTCATTTGTCCCTTTTCTGTGTACTCCAGGGGTTTGAAGGAGGGAACGGTGAGGAACCCACATCTCTCATTTAAACGAAGGGGCCGATGGGGACAGGGAGAGAGTCCTCTGCTGTCTGTGAGATGCCAGGACCCCATGCACCTATTTATCAAGCACTCTGAATTCTTTTCAGCAGGATGTTCATTTCAATTTGCATCCACCTCTTTCTTATCCCTTGGCAGGCTTGGCCAGGCTCCTGAGAGATCTGAGCTGAGAAGGGGGAGACACAGACAGGTGAGGGAGCCTGGAGCTGGGCTCTCCAGGGATGTATCTGCCACCATTCCACCCTCCACAGCCTCCTTTAACTCTATTTGCTTCTTCAGGGAGACGGGAGATTATGATGTTTAGCAGGCGTTCCAAACCCTTGTCATGCTTAATAAAGGTCTGGCAGGAACGGGAGCTAGGATGGCTTAGCAGGCTCCGGTGCTAGGGATTTGGGGGAGGGAAGGCACTGCTTTGCTCCAGCTGCCTGTGTGACACCAAGGATTCTGAGGACCGGGAGAGACCAGGATGAGGGCCCCTGCTTCTGGCATGCACTCAGCAGGTTTTCTGACCCTGAGTGGTGTGAGGACAGTGGGGCTGCTAGGAGCAAGGCTAACAGCCAGAAAAGGAAGCCCCAGAGCATCAGGTTATTAAGACAAGAGGGTAGCACAGGAAGAAGTTCAAGGTCAAATGACCAGAAGGGGATCATTAACAGCAAGATGAAATCCATGATGGGGAAACTTCTGGCCTGGGGAATTCTGCAATTCCCCGAGGCTGACTTGGATCAGGATTGGGCCCAGGGCTTGAAATTGGGATTTAAACTGAACATTTCTTTTTGTCACAAAATAGTACATATTCACTGTAGAAAAGAAGACAGGAAATAGAAGTTTAACCTTACTTCACTACCCAGAGTCTGACCACTACTAACATTTTCAAATGGTTTCAGATAAATATATTTAATGTTTTACATTAATAGAGTAATAGTTAGCTGTATATCATATGTGTAGGCTTGAGTATTTGGGTCATGGGAAAGGCCTATACCAATTGTTATAGTCACAAATTAAAGTTCAGTTAAATTATTTTCTAGAAATCAGGAGCTATCGGGTAAAACTGAGGTTCTTTTATAATGAGACTATAACCATGGATTTCTTGTGCAATAAAAAACCAATTTAAACTAAGCAAATGATAGCAGGACATAAGTGACATGTGAGTAACTAGAGAAAAATATCTTGTTCTTGGATGAAGAGAGCAATATTGCAAAAATACCAAAAAAAGAAAAACCTAATATCTGAAAATATTTTTAAAGGAAAGAAAAATATCAAAATTCAGAATACCAAATTGAAAAGAAAAAAACAGACACACTTACAAGCCCAACACATTTTATCATTATGGTTTATTTCCTTCTAGGGTTTTCCCATATGTATGTTTGTCCGAGAATGTAAAGGATTATAGCATAAATGTGTCTTTACCTTGTGCTGTAGTCATAATAAATATAATTGTTAGCGACTAAAATATATAAAGTATTGCATTTTGTTTAATTTTTACTCAGTGTTGGAGTTTGAAGTGCTTCAGATTACATAATTACAAAAACACTATGGTCAATATTTTGGCATTTCTTTTATTTTGTTAGTTTTGAATTATTTCTTAAGAGTAGACTTGCTTAAATATATCACTGAATTAAAATGGTTGGACTTTTTAGAGTTCTCTATTATTTTTGCCACAGTGATTTCTAAAATGATTGTCCAGTTTATAGGAGCATTGGCTTTATTACAGCCTCATCAGTCAAATATATCATTACCAAAAATGTTTGGCGGGTATAAGTTGTATAAAATGCAATGCACATATTTTATAGTTTTATTTCATGAGTTTTGATGATGACATATACTTTAAAACCACCAACCACTACCCAAAATAAGATAATAGAATGTGTCCGTCACCAAGGAAATTTTTTGCCTGCGTAAATGTGAATGACAGTGCTCTTTTGTCTAGCTTTTGCTGTTGTGCAACACATTTTTTGAGATCCATCCATGTTTTTGTACATATCAGTGGTTCATTTCTTCCTGTGGCTAAGTAATTTTCTATTGAATGGCTATGCCAGTTTGTTTATCCATTCTTTAGCTGATGAACATTTGAGTTGTTTAAAATTTGGAGCTATTATATCCAGGACCAGATGGCTTCACAGGTGAATTCTACCAAACATTTGAAGAGCGATCAATACCAACCCTTCTTCCCTTCAAATAACTTTCCTTCAAATAAATAAAGAGGGAATATATTCAAACTCATTTCATAAGGCCAGCATTATGCGGATACCGAAACCAGACACAGGTATCACAAAAGAAGGACCCTATAAGTCGGGGGCTATGGTGGACATAGATGCAAAATCCTCAATAAACTATTAGCAAACCGAACTCAGCAGCACATTAAGAAGCTAATATACCATGACCAAGTGGAATTTATCCCTGGGATGCAAAGATGGCTCAACATATGCAAACAAAAAAATATTATACAACACATTTTAGGAAGGAAGGATAAAGATCACATGGCAATCTCTATACAAAGGTCTGCTTGGTCAAAGCTACAGTTTTTCCAGTAGTCATATATGGATGTGAGAATTGGACCATAAGGAAGGCTGAATGCCAAAGAATTGGTGCTTTCAAGCTGTGGTGTTGGACAAGACTCTTGAGAGTCCTTTGGATTGCAAGGAGATCATGCCAATTAATCCTAATGGAAATAAACACTGAATATTCATTGGAAGGACTGATGCTGAAGCTGAAGCTCTAATATTTGGCCTCCTGATGCAAAGAGCAGACTCATTAGAGAAGATCCTGATGCTCGGAAGGATTGAAAGCAGGAGAAGAAGGGAGTAACAGAAGATGAGATGGTTGGATGGCATCACCAATGGACAAGAGTTTCAGCAAACTTGGGGAAGGCTTGTGTGCTGCAGTCCATGGGGTTGCAAAGAGTTGGATGTGACTGAACAACTGAACTACAACAATCTCTATAGATACAGGAAAAAGTGACAAAATTCAGCACATTTTCATGATAAAAACTCTTGACAAATTAGAAAGAGATGGAATTTGCACAAAACAATAAAGACCGTCATACAAAAAACCCATAGAAGTTTTATTCAATGATAAGAAACTGAAAGCTTTTCCTCTAAGATCTGGAATAAAGCAAAGAGGACCACTCTTGCCACTTCTATCCAACATCATTCTGGAAGTTCTAGCCAGAGCAATTAGGCAAGAAAAATAAATAAAAGACATCCAAATTGGGAAGGAAGAACTAAATAATGTCTGTTCACAGATGGCATGGTCTTATATGCAGAAAATCCTCATGATTTCACACACACGAAAAACTGTTAGAACTAGTAAATGAATTCAGTAAATCTGAGTGTGCTTTGAGAAGATGCCAGTAGTCCTGTAAGGCTACAGCATGGGGGGGATACTTGGGGACTTGTCTGAGCTGAGACCCCTGGGCATGATGGAGACAGGCTATGCCAAGCAGTCTGGATTATAGGGGGGTCACTGTGCTGCACACAGTGAAAGCAGTGTGTCCTTGAGGGGATTTCTCTCAGCTCTCCATTCTGTTCCTGATCTCCAGCAGGTCTTGCACTTGGGGAAGGTCCTGCATGCCTCAAGGGTATTCTGTCAGCTCTCCTGCTTTGTCCTTAGCCTTCCTTCTATTATTTCTGAGTCCTTGAGGTAGACCTATGTGAAAGCATTGGGAGGTGTGTGGGTGTTGGCTCCTTCTGTGGCTGCATCTTTTTGGGATTCTAATCTATCACATTAGCTCACATACAATCATTAAATGTTGAATTTAGCTGATAGCTCTTGACCAGAGTCTGTGTCAGACTCCTCCCCATCCCTGCCACTTCTTCCTGGATAGGAACAGCCATGGGTCTCTTCTATTGTAGGAAGATCTGGTCACTTCTGGAATTTAGTTTATTTAGGTTTCTTTACATCTTTAGCTCTCTAATGGTTTTAATGTTTATTTATTTAGCTGCCCTAGGTCTTAGCTGTGACATGTAGGATNATTACAAAAACACTATGGTCAATATTTTGGCATTTCTTTTATTTTGTTAGTTTTGAATTATTTCTTAAGAGTAGACTTGCTTAAATATATCACTGAATTAAAATGGTTGGACTTTTTAGAGTTCTCTATTATTTTTGCCACAGTGATTTCTAAAATGATTGTCCAGTTTATAGGAGCATTGGCTTTATTACAGCCTCATCAGTCAAATATATCATTACCAAAAATGTTTGGCGGGTATAAGTTGTATAAAATGCAATGCACATATTTTATAGTTTTATTTCATGAGTTTTGATGATGACATATACTTTAAAACCACCAACCACTACCCAAAATAAGATAATAGAATGTGTCCGTCACCAAGGAAATTTTTTGCCTGCGTAAATGTGAATGACAGTGCTCTTTTGTCTAGCTTTTGCTGTTGTGCAACACATTTTTTGAGATCCATCCATGTTTTTGTACATATCAGTGGTTCATTTCTTCCTGTGGCTAAGTAATTTTCTATTGAATGGCTATGCCAGTTTGTTTATCCATTCTTTAGCTGATGAACATTTGAGTTGTTTAAAATTTGGAGCTATTATATCCAGGACCAGATGGCTTCACAGGTGAATTCTACCAAACATTTGAAGAGCGATCAATACCAACCCTTCTTCCCTTCAAATAACTTTCCTTCAAATAAATAAAGAGGGAATATATTCAAACTCATTTCATAAGGCCAGCATTATGCGGATACCGAAACCAGACACAGGTATCACAAAAGAAGGACCCTATAAGTCGGGGGCTATGGTGGACATAGATGCAAAATCCTCAATAAACTATTAGCAAACCGAACTCAGCAGCACATTAAGAAGCTAATATACCATGACCAAGTGGAATTTATCCCTGGGATGCAAAGATGGCTCAACATATGCAAACAAAAAAATATTATACAACACATTTTAGGAAGGAAGGATAAAGATCACATGGCAATCTCTATACAAAGGTCTGCTTGGTCAAAGCTACAGTTTTTCCAGTAGTCATATATGGATGTGAGAATTGGACCATAAGGAAGGCTGAATGCCAAAGAATTGGTGCTTTCAAGCTGTGGTGTTGGACAAGACTCTTGAGAGTCCTTTGGATTGCAAGGAGATCATGCCAATTAATCCTAATGGAAATAAACACTGAATATTCATTGGAAGGACTGATGCTGAAGCTGAAGCTCTAATATTTGGCCTCCTGATGCAAAGAGCAGACTCATTAGAGAAGATCCTGATGCTCGGAAGGATTGAAAGCAGGAGAAGAAGGGAGTAACAGAAGATGAGATGGTTGGATGGCATCACCAATGGACAAGAGTTTCAGCAAACTTGGGGAAGGCTTGTGTGCTGCAGTCCATGGGGTTGCAAAGAGTTGGATGTGACTGAACAACTGAACTACAACAATCTCTATAGATACAGGAAAAAGTGACAAAATTCAGCACATTTTCATGATAAAAACTCTTGACAAATTAGAAAGAGATGGAATTTGCACAAAACAATAAAGACCGTCATACAAAAAACCCATAGAAGTTTTATTCAATGATAAGAAACTGAAAGCTTTTCCTCTAAGATCTGGAATAAAGCAAAGAGGACCACTCTTGCCACTTCTATCCAACATCATTCTGGAAGTTCTAGCCAGAGCAATTAGGCAAGAAAAATAAATAAAAGACATCCAAATTGGGAAGGAAGAACTAAATAATGTCTGTTCACAGATGGCATGGTCTTATATGCAGAAAATCCTCATGATTTCACACACACGAAAAACTGTTAGAACTAGTAAATGAATTCAGTAAATCTGAGTGTGCTTTGAGAAGATGCCAGTAGTCCTGTAAGGCTACAGCATGGGGGGGATACTTGGGGACTTGTCTGAGCTGAGACCCCTGGGCATGATGGAGACAGGCTATGCCAAGCAGTCTGGATTATAGGGGGGTCACTGTGCTGCACACAGTGAAAGCAGTGTGTCCTTGAGGGGATTTCTCTCAGCTCTCCATTCTGTTCCTGATCTCCAGCAGGTCTTGCACTTGGGGAAGGTCCTGCATGCCTCAAGGGTATTCTGTCAGCTCTCCTGCTTTGTCCTTAGCCTTCCTTCTATTATTTCTGAGTCCTTGAGGTAGACCTATGTGAAAGCATTGGGAGGTGTGTGGGTGTTGGCTCCTTCTGTGGCTGCATCTTTTTGGGATTCTAATCTATCACATTAGCTCACATACAATCATTAAATGTTGAATTTAGCTGATAGCTCTTGACCAGAGTCTGTGTCAGACTCCTCCCCATCCCTGCCACTTCTTCCTGGATAGGAACAGCCATGGGTCTCTTCTATTGTAGGAAGATCTGGTCACTTCTGGAATTTAGTTTATTTAGGTTTCTTTACATCTTTAGCTCTCTAATGGTTTTAATGTTTATTTATTTAGCTGCCCTAGGTCTTAGCTGTGACATGTAGGATATTTAGTTGTGGCATGTGGACTCTTAGTTACAGCATGTGGGATCTAGTTCCCTGACCAGGGATCAAACTTGGGTCCCCTGCATTGGGAATGTAGAATCTTAGCTACTGGACCACCAGGGAAGTCCTTCTAATGGTTTTTAAAACCATGCTGCAGAAGAAAAAAAAAAAAAGAGAGAGAGAAATCATGGCTTAGCTTGTTCTCATTGCTAGGGCAGGCTCCCCAGTCAATTGTGGCTTTCTACATCCTAACCAGAAACAGAAGTCCCAGAGATATTGTTTTTAAGTTTCATGCTAATTTTAAAAAGGAAATGGTAACTTGATGTTTTAATTTATAACTCTGTGTGACCCCATAGACGGCAGCCCAGCAGGCTCCCCTGTCCCTGGAATTCTCCAGGCAAGAACACTGGAGTGGGTTGCCATTGCCTTCTCCAACACATGAAGTGAAAAGTGAAAGTGAATTCCCTCAGTCGTGTCCGACCCTTCAGCGACCCCATGGACTTGCAGCCTTCCAGGCTCCTGCGTCCATGGGATTTTCCAGGCAAGAGAGCTGGAGTGGGTTGCCATTGCCTTCTCTGTCTATGGGAATAGAACATCTCAAATCTTTTGTTTTCTAGTTACATTGCATCTTTTTAAAGTGTCTTTTTTCCTTCTCTCTTTTAGTCTTAATTTTTTTTTTTCTGATCGATAGTTATGAGGTCTTAAACACCAAATAATGCCTCTTTGCTACATTCACTGTAGTAGTTTTTGGTGGCTTGTTTGCTTTTATCCTTTACACTTTTGTAGTCAAGCTTAGTGATCTTGCTCATTTTTATCCCTTGTATTGCAGCTAAGCCTATAAAATTATCTTTCCTCTAGAGGCTGGCAAAATATTCAGTTCTAATTTTCTGAGATTTTGATGTTAAAAAAAAACACATTTAACTCTTCCGCTCAATTGGAATTTATTTTAATGCACAACATAAAGTGAAGTCCTGAAATTACTGTTTCTCCAAATTGCTAGATAATTTTCCCAACACCATTTATTGGGTAATCCTTTCTTCCCCTCATTGAGCTGTAATGAATCTTACATCTTTGTACATAATCAGGTCCATTTCAGTGCCATCTGTTTGGTTATAGTGATCTCTCAGTCTGGTCCTGGGCAGATACAGATACATTTCTGAAACTGAAAAGCTATTATGTTAACCATGGACTTGATGTGTCCTTGTTATGGACCAGGAGCCACTTTCTGTCTGAGAACACCCAAAGGCAGTTGTATAATTTTAATTTATTGACTTATTTGCTTGTTTAACTCTCAAATCCACCCCCTCCCCCATTAAAGCGCTTTGAGGACTGTGTCCTCAACTATGCTTAACTTTATCTGAGGCTTGTTCTCTTGGAAAACAGCAATGGAAATGATATACAATAAAGAATCACCCTCATGAATATGACTTAGATGAGATTCAGGAGTGACTCCCTTGCTTTCCTGTGACATGGCCTGACATGGCCAGACATGGATCCTTGAAATCCCAGTTCTTTGTCTCATAAGTGATTAGTTGAACAATTTGTTCCCACTGATGTGAAAAGTGAAAATGTTAGTTGCTCAGTCGTGTCTGACTCTTTGTGACACATGGACAGTAGCCCAGCAGGCTCCTCTGTCCATGGAATTCTCCATGCAAGAACACTAGTGTTGGTAGCCGTTCCCTTCTCCAGGGGATCTTCCTGACCCAGGGACTGAACCCAGGTCTCCTGCATTGTAGGCAGATTCTTTACCATATGAGCCACCAAAGAAGTACTCCCACTAATGTACCTGGAAAAAATACTGCTGACTTGCTAACTTGTCTTGGTGAAATTATTTACTGCCTCCTAACCCCCTGAACTTTTGACTCATGCTCAGCCTGAGCTAACACTGCAGGCATTGGAAACCCCTCTGTCATGACCCCTCCTGAAATAAGCTGACCCCAAAGAAAAACTACCCTTCATCCGCTGTCTGAGGCAGCCCCCTGCTCAGCCACTTCCCCAAGCCTAGTTCTTTACTCCTCCTGTAAAAGTAAAGCCCTTGGGACTTCCCTGGTGGCCCAGTGGTTAAGTTTCCATGACTCCACTGCAGGGACTGTGGTTTCTATACCTGGTCTGGACGAACTAGGATCCCAAAGACTGCTCTGCGTGGCCAAAAAAAACAAACAAAAAAAAACCCAAAAAAAACCCCGCCCCCCAAATGGAAAACCCTTTCCTGCTTGACTTACAATCTTGAAGATGTTCAGGTCAGAACATTCTTTCTATTGCCGTTGTTTCCCTTCCCTATTGCAACATTCCCTTTCATTTCATGTTATTATTTGCTACTTGAGAAGAGATAATCTAATTTTATTGTCTCTTAATTAGAGATATCAACTCACCACTGTAGCCCCAGTGTCTAAATCATTCGCATAGCAGAGGCAATTAATCAGATTCAACTAATGGTTCAAGCTAGTTTTTTAAAATGATAAGAATAATACATACCCATGAAAAGAAAAAAAATTGAACAGTTCTGATTGATATGAAATAAAGTATAAAATCTCTCCTCTTTAGTTCTGTTGTTTAGAAGTTTCTACTATTTATCTCTTTCATCTTTTAAGATGTTTTCTATGCTTATGTGAAAAGTGTCTGTACATATAATAAATGATATTAGTGTAGTGTGTGTACTCAGTCATATTGGACTCTGTGACCCCATGGAGTGTAATCCGCCAGGCTCCTGCGTCCATGGGATTTCCCAGGCAATAATACTAGAGTGGATTGTCATGTCCTCCTCCAGAGGATCTTCCCGACTCAGGGACTGAACCCATATCTCCTGCACCAAAAGTGGATTCTTTACTGCTGAGCCATCAGGGAAGTCTGAATGACATTATTTATACTTAATATTCTCTAGCTTTCTGTGTTCACTTAGCAATCAGTCTATCAGTATATCTTGGGTGTTTTTTCCTGATGTGTATATGAGGTTACTTCCTTCTGCCTAACAACATTGTAGGATTCCATTAGAAATGTACCGAAATTTATTCATTTTGTTCTAGGTATTTGATATTACAAACAGCATTGCTGTAAATACCCTTATATATAATAAGGAAATACTTAGATAGTTTAATATATAAGAATTTAAAATGTTGGTAGATTATCGAATTGTCCTTCAAATTTACACCTCCACTGGAGATGAATAGTCTTCCCTTGTAGCTCAGTCGGTAAAGAATCTGCCTGCAATGCAGGAGATTCGAGTTCGATTCCTGGGTCTGGAAGATCCCCTGGAGAAGGAAATGGCAGCCCACTCCAGTATTCTTGCCTGGAGAATCCCATGGACAGAGGAACCCGGCAAGCTATGGTCCATGGACTCGCAGGAGTCAAACATGACTTAGCGACTAAACTACCACCAGAGATGAATGAGAACTTTTTTTTCCTTACTAGGGTTATTATCGGACTTTGCCTGTATTATAGATGAAAATGTGGGTTTAGCTACTAACACAGTTTACGTTTCTTTAATTGTGTGAAACAGTATCTTCTCACTCTTATTTAAAGAATTCTTTTTGCATTAAGTAATTTAGTTTGCCTGTCATGTACATTGCATTTGTCTTCTGAAATTGTAAATGTTACTTTTGCCATAGAAAATGTTCATATTTTTAGATAGTCAAGTCTATTATTCTTTTTTCATTGTAGCTTCTACATAACTTTCAGTTCGATGTATAGGCATATCACAGTTCACTTAAAGCCAACATCTTTGAACATTTGAGTTGTTTTCCATTTTTAAATTATCTTAAGCAACATTTGCAGATACACAGTTATACTCATTGTTGACTATTTCCTTTGAGTAAATTCCTAAAAGTGTTATTTTAGAGTCAAAAGGTGTGAACATTTTGAACATTTAATAGGTGCTGCCGAATCAAGGCCACTGATTTTCACCCTCTTTTTGGTTCACTGATCTAACACATTAGTAGAAATGCCTCTTTACACCCAGAAGAGTTAGATGCTGAAAATGAAAAGGGATGAGAAGTAGGCAAACAAAGGTTCAGGATAAAAGAAACTTTTAAGAAGATACTGTAAGGAACTGTATCACACATGCAAATTCAAGTTAGTATTTTTATCACTTAGCTTTTCTTCCTTCATCACAGTTTGCTGGAGGGGTTTATTTGTTGTTCCTGAGCTTTGGGAGGAGGGGATGGGGACTCATCAGAACCCTGCCTAATAGTTGGGTTTGCATACAGTGATCATGACTTTTCTATCAGCAAGCAAGAAGGGACCTCTTTCTCTCCATTTTCCTGCTGCGTATGAGCTGGTGGTCAGTACAGTTTATATTTCCCCATGATTTCCCATCATCTTGAAAAGTAGATTGGAACAAGGGGCACTCTATCTACTCATGAGTAATGATTTTGGAGTAAATTAGATTTTTCCTTTTTCAATAGAAACGAAAGGAGAATTTACAAATTCTGACTCCTGCTGCTAATTGCAGCAAAGCTAAGTTGCATGCTTATAGACAAGCATGAAGTTCGAATTTCTCTATTTTCAGAACTAAAATTGGTTTAGGAACTTGAGCTATAATGACAAGGTGGCTGATTTGCTTGATGGCTGCTTTTTATGAACTCCATAAGATTATATAGTCATACACCCAGGCACTTAGTTTAACGGATCAATCTTGTACATTAATCTCACACTGCTCTTTACATCTCTGCCACTTTTTCCACAAGACTGCGAGCTCCCTGAGAGCAGGTCTATCTTGTGAGGGAGATGGTGCCCTGCTTCGGCAGGTGCTGGGGAAACTTTTGTCAAATCACCAAGTATAGCCACACAGGATTTCCTCTGGAAGTCTTACAGTTGCTGATTGCTCAAAGAAGGGAGTTCTAATCTGACCTGACATTGCAGAACCTTCTCCCTGAATAGCAACATTCATTTCATAGGGACTTTCTGCTGGAAGATGTGGAGGTCATGAACCTCTGTGTACAAAATCATTTGCTGCTGAAACAGTAAAACCTGGAGCTGGTGGTTCCTCTGCTTTAGTTCCTATATGCTTTGGTGCAAATTCCTTAACCTTCAGTGCTCTGAAAATCTCACCATGGACTTTTGTCCTTGGTTTCTCTAAAGCGCCTGGAAGATTCTGAGTCCCATGGGGGAGCAGTAGGTGCCTCCCTTCCCCACCACCACCCTAGCCCTCCTTTAGTGTTTTGCAAATATTCTCAAGAGAGATATGCTCGTCTTGCTTTTGGAGTCTGTGTGAGGTGTGACTGGACTCTTTTCAAGAGAACAGGACAGGAGGTTGATGGGGATTGGGGAGGCAGATCAGAGGAAAGGAGGCCTTAAGAATGAGAGAGCTGTGTGTAAAGCAGGGTTCTTGGGTCAGGGAGGGGAAGCGGAAACATTCCTTGTTAGGCATAAACCACTAGGAGACCCCAAGTAGGGGAGGACACGTTCTTATTAATATCAACAATAAGGCTTGGCGAGCGCTGGGTTCTGTGCTTCCCCCTACCCTTACATTCCCTGTGCCCTCTTTGCTAATGGTCAGAACTTATGGCCAAAGAGTTGATCTTTAAGATCCCTGACCTTTCTAACCATCAAGGCATGGTCTGGGGCTGAGAGGGGAGTGGACTGGGGTTCGGGAATCTCACTTCTGGTTTCCAATCTTAGGGCTGCTCCAGAGCTCCCTAGGATGTGACTGACTCCCCTGGAAGGACGGGTCTCAGTTTCCCTGAGATGGGCAGGTGGGAAGGTGAAGATCCAAGGTGAGTCACCATCTGCAAAGGGTCGGAGATAGCAGATTAAAAACGGGCTTTGAGAGGGAAGGAAGCCAGAAAGCACAAAATTGGAGTTGGCGCATGAGAGAAAGAGATTAAACAGAATAAGTAAAATTGCCAGGAGCTTTGGATTTACCCAGCCGGAATTTCTCTACTGGGCAAGGAAAGCTTAAGTAATCCAAATTAATTTCTAGTTAAAGGCGGAACTCAGAGAGCAATCAAACAGGTGACCACAGCTGGCACCAAATTTCCCCGGGAGATAAACTTCTAATGCTAAAAATAAGCCCTGTGTGCTGAGGAAGGGGCTGTTTGGAATTAGGCAGCCCCAGGCACAATGCAGAAGCTGGGATGTTTCAATTGTTCAGCACACCTACAGCAAACCCCTGCTCTGTGCTAGGCACTGAGCTTCCAGCGTGTGTCTGAGATACAGTCCCTGCCTTGGAATCCCTCACAGTCTCTAGTGGGAGATGCACAGAGTGTTCGTGGGATAAGTAATCTGATGACAATATCCAATGTCACCCTGTAATGAAGGAAGCAGGGAGAGGTGGATGGGGTTCTGGAGTTAGGAGAGGCTTTCTGCAGAATCAGACACTTTACCCATGTATACGAAAGAACAAATAGGCATTATCACGCTGACAAGGAGGGCAGGAAAAGGACTTTGGAGGTGGCTGGACTATCAGGTGGGATGATGTGGAGGCCAGAGGGAGCTTGGCCGTGCTCTGGGGAAATGCCAGCAGCCCTGTAAGGCTGCAGTGTGGGGGGCACCTGGGGACATGGCTAAGACGAGACTCTGGGACAGGATACAGCCAGGCTATGCTGAGTGGACTGGGTTGTATTTGAAAGATGATTGGGAGTTGCTGGGAGGCTTTGAGCAGGATGTTGTGATCAGATTTATGTTTTTGGAAGATTGCTCAGACAGCATCATGGGTGATGAGGTGGGGGGAAGACTGGAGGAGGCGAGGGCATCTGTATAATAATAGTCGTCATCTAGGCAAAGGGACTGGAGCCTTGAGAAGGAGAACACAGAAAAGGACATGGATTTGGGACATCTTGAGGGATGGAAGCCATGGACTTGGTGAGCCATTATTTCAGGGTGGCTTGTCAAAAGAGCCAGGTCAGCTCATACCACTCAACAACAACAAAAAGCCCAATCAAAAAATGGGCAGAAGACCTAAATAGACATTTCTCCAAAAAATAAAAATAAAAAAAAAAGACACAGATGGACAACAGGCACATGAAAAGATACTCAACATCGTTAATTATTCAAGAAATGTAAATTAAAACTGCAATGAGATACTACTTCACACTGGTCAGAATGGCCATCATTAAAAAGTCTTCAAGTAACAAATATTGGAAAGGCTATGGAGAAAAGGGAACCCTCCTGCACTGTTGGTGGGAATATAAATTGGTATAGCCACTACAGAGAATAGTACGGAGGTTCCTTAAAAAACTAAAGTAGAGCTACCATATGATCCAGCCATCCCACTCCTGGACACACATCTGGAGAAAACTAACTTGAGAAGATACATGCACCTCTATATTTATAGGGGCATTATTTGTAAGAGCCAAGACACAGAAGCATCCTAAGTGTTCATCAATAGATGAATGGGTGAAGAAGATGTGGTCCACACCACACACACACACACACACACACACACCCCACACACAGGAATATTACTCAGGCACGAAAAAGAATGAAATACTCCTATTTGTAGCAACACAGATGACCCACAGCTTATCATACTAAGTGAAGTTAGAGAAAGACATCGTATGATATCAGTTATATGTGGAATCTAGATAATAGTGCAGATGAACTTATTTACAGAACAGAAACAGACACACAGACATGGAAATCAAACTTAAGGTCGCCAAAGGAAAAGCAAGGGGGTGGGACAAATTAGGAGTTTGGGATTAACAGATACACACCACATATAGATAAACAACAAGGATTTACTGTATAGCACNACTCCTATTTGTAGCAACACAGATGACCCACAGCTTATCATACTAAGTGAAGTTAGAGAAAGACATCGTATGATATCAGTTATATGTGGAATCTAGATAATAGTGCAGATGAACTTATTTACAGAACAGAAACAGACACACAGACATGGAAATCAAACTTAAGGTCGCCAAAGGAAAAGCAAGGGGGTGGGACAAATTAGGAGTTTGGGATTAACAGATACACACCACATATAGATAAACAACAAGGATTTACTGTATAGCACAGGGAAACATGTTCAATATCTTGTGTTTGCATGTGCTAGTTGCTCAGTTTTGTCCAACCCTTTGCAACTCATGGCCCACCAGGCCCCTCTGTCCGTAGAATTCTCCAGGTAAGGTTCCCATGTACAAAGGAATATCTTATAATACCATATAATAGAAAAAGAGTCCAACTTGGTGACTGGGGGCACCATCTTCACCGATGGGGAGGAGAGGAGAACAAAGGAAGGGCTTAGGACACCCAGAGAGGACAAACCAGGAAATGGCTGAAGGGCATCAGAAGTACAGAGCCTCACCCCTTTCTCACTTTCTCCCACCTCCTGAAACAGCACCAGCTGGGTCCCTGTTGTAAGCAGCAGCACCCCTACAAGTGGGTTTAGAGGATTGCTGGGTGGTAGTATTTGCAAATATCAACTTCACGGTGCAGAGGGACTCATTTCTACCAGCTTGGTCTTTGAGAACTGAGTTGAGTGTCATTTGCTAGGGAGGATCAGGGAGAGGAAGGGAGGCCTGAGTGGGGAGAACCCATGCAGGACAACGTTAAGGAACTTAATGCCGTGCTCACCAGCAGCCAGAGTTGGTCTGTTTTATGGGGAGGTCCTTGGAGGATGGAGGAGGAATTAATTCTGAGGCTGTGTAGGGCTGGGCCAGGGGGAACAGGACTACTCTAACAAACAGATGACAAGCTAGAATCTGCTTGCAAAACCCCAAATACCGGCACATTTTGTTTGGCTCTGGAAATTTAAAAAAAATATTATTTCTAAATTAATTAGTTGCCAGTGTTTAAAAATCAAGAGGCTTTACATAAATTTTTGATTTGGAATTTCTTTTGAAAAAATAAAATTAGACCTGTGTACAGGTGTTCCTACCCAGCAACTGTCAGCTGGAGCTACCTTTCAGGTGGTTGTCTTTTCCTTTGTGAACCAGCCCCATCCTCCCCTAATCTCCCCTGAGCCTGATTTTCTCACTGATGGGACTGACCACCTTCCCGAAGGTAAACTATCAGAGGTCAGGGGCTCACTCCTCTTTTAACCCTGAAAACTACTGGCAGTGCAAGAGGACTGTTTTCTCTTTCCCTCCCTTTGAAAAAGTCTTTAGCCTAAACTGAGTTCCTACTATGGGGACTACCTCCCTTCCACCATCCTGCCTGTTATTAGGCGTGTGAGTAAACATACGTGACCACTCTGGGAGAGAAGCCGCCTGCTGGCCTCTGGACGGTAGACTAAAATTGCAACTGTGACGCACGCCACAGGAGAGAAGTATGTTAGAGTTCATGGCATAAGCCAGGAGGAGAGGGCACGTGTCTCTGAGATCTACTGGACAAGAAAGAGTTAATGGATGTGGGAGGAAAGAATGTTGAAGTGGGAGAGAGGAGCAAGGTGGAGTGGTGCTAGGGAGGGGAGCCATGGGTAGATGAGCCAGGAGGCAACTGTATTAGCCCAGGAGGAAGATGGAAGCTTGGATCAGAGAAACGGCAGGGGATACGTTTCAGGGAATTTTAGGAAGTAAATAGCTAGCACTCTGGGATGGATTGGTGATAAGGAAAGAAATAATGTGAAATAATGTGTCTTTAGTTTCTGGTTTGTACAACTAGACAGAGAGTGGTGGCATTCACTGAGCTGAGCCTGTAGGAAAGCATGATCATGGAAAAGTCACAAGTCTTTGGAGACTGAGGTTGACTTTCAGACATCACAGAGGAATTGACAAATGGACAGGTGGATACACAGGTCTACCAGAGAAGCTTGGACTCTAAAAAGAGCTGTCTGCTACCAATCCATTGGTCTGATGGTTGGCTGCCTACTGGCCACTTTGCTTTCTCAGATCTGGACAACTTCATTGTTCATTCATTCAACAGATGTTCATTCGAAACCCAATGTGATCCACTCCTATAGGTGCCGGCTCAGTTCAGTTCAGTTCAGTCGCTCAGTTGTGTCCGACTTTTTGTGACCCCATGAATCGCAGCATGCCAGGCCTCCGTGTCCATCACCAACTCCTGGAGTTCACTCAGATTCACGCCCATGGAGTCAGTGATGGCATCCAGCCATCTCAACCTCTGTCGTCCCCTTCTCCTCCTGCCCCCAATCCCTCCCAGCATCAGAGTCTTTTCCAATGAGTCAACTCTTCCCATCAGGTGGCCAAAGTATTGGAGTTTCAGCTTTAGCATCATTCCTTGTAAACCAACAGGTGCTATGCCTGCCCTCAAAGAGCCAAGCCTTGAGTTTTGCAGAAAATGTGGACATGATAAAATTCCCTCACCTCTAGTTTTGTCTTTGCCTCTGCACACTATTGGGGTCATGAAAGGTGGGCTAGGAGTTCTCCATGTTTCCCCTTTCCTTGGGTTTTGATTAGCCATTTGGAACAGATTTACTCATGACTTCACCCTCACAGCTACGCTTGGACAAGAATTTCAAAACTGCCTGCCACCATTACTCTGATGTGAGCTACCTAGTATTGTTGGCTCTAGACATTGGGTCTGAAGCTCTGAATGCTCTGAGGTGGGAAACCAGACCTTGGCTAACCTTCCTGCTTCGAGTATTAGAGTTGATCTCCCAGCCCCTGGAGGAAGAATTTTAAATATTGGGAAACTTAGCCTTTCTCAAGACTCAGAGCCAGAAAAGATGGAATTAATCACAAGCATTGATTTGCTCATCAATCTCCCTCTCTAGACTATAAATACCTGAGGAAAGCACCATATTATTCAAACTTGTATCTTTGGTTTCCAGGCTAGTCCATAGTATACCAGAGGCAATTCGTGAATATATATGGTGAATGAATCAGTGAACATGGGGCATCTTTGCATGACTGTCTTGTTCTTTTAGTTACTTTTTATTTGACTTGAACTTGTATGTTTTTGCCTCAACTCTTTAGCTAAAATTGAGTTCTCTAGGTAAGAACTTTGAGTGCTCTGTGATGCTGAATCCCAGCAGATGCTCACTACAGATGTGCTGACTGGCTGCTTAGAATTAGGAAGAGTTTTGCTCTAGTCACTCTCCTTCACCTGTGATGACCTCATCAATGGATTTTCTCAATTTCACCTGGTTTATAAGAGTGAATCCAAGTTATTTCTTGACTACTTACCACCTCTCAAATTCTGCACGGAAGGGCAACTTTGAAGAGCTTTTTGGCTGCCACAAACAAAGTCTGTTCTCCCTGTCTCTTCTCCGTGTATTAGGAGACGCTCATATTTTGATTTCACAATAGAAGAGAATTGAAGCTCGAGGAAGTTAGGCAACCTGCCCAAAGTTGGGACTTGAATCCAAATGGTTCTGATCCAAAACTCATGCTCTAAGGCAAAGATTGTGCAATTTCCGTAAACATCAGAATCACTGGGAGCCTGGGAATACCTCAGGCCTCTGTCACAGACTGTGTTTGTGATTTAGAGTCTGTTTTAACAAGCAAGCACCCAGTAGGGTTCTGCGATGGTGGCATTTGGGCACTGTGCCGTCACCCACATGGAACAGAGTTACCCAGAGGCTGAGACTGACTGTGTCTCTGCCATACCCATCACTGCCCCTTGGGGGCCAAGGTCTATGACATTTTTCTCCTCTGTGTTTTTTCAGAAACCTGTAAGCCTGCAACAAAGCTGGGGGTGCCTCCGGTAGGGGCTCTAACATGAATCCTTTCTCTAAACTGGGAGGCAGTTAAGCACTGAGAAGCAAGGTCTCTAATCACCCTGCATCAGCCCAGTAAAGGAGATGATCTCTTCCTCTCTATCTCCTCACCTTGGAGATAAAACATATGAGACACAGAAAGGGTCAGATAAAGAGTGCACCCACCCACCCCCAGCGGGGCGGGGTGGAGGTGAGAATTCCCGAGGGACCATTTGGGACACTGGTAGTGGAGCACCCTTCACTGAGCACAGAGGAGAGGGGAGGAGAAAGGCAACTAAGACTAAGTAGAGACCAGGGTCCCATCCTGGAGGGAGAACACACAGGGCCTCCCGGAGAGGAAGAGTCCAGACGCTGGTGCTAAGCAGAGTGTTGGCTGTATCACTCGGGTCAGGCTACCTGCTCTAGACTCAGTTTCTTTCTTTCTTTCTTTTTTTTACTTTTACTTTTACTTTTGGCTGTGCTGGGTCTTTGTTGCTTCCTGCGGGTTTTCTCTAGTTGTGGTGAGTGTGGGCTGCTCTTCCCTGCAGTGCGCTGGCTTCTCACTGTGGTGGCTTCTCTTTTTTGGGGAAGGGGCTCTAGGGTGTGTGGCTTCAGTAGTTGTGGTGCACAGGTTTAGGTGCCCTGCGGGATCTTCTGGAACCAGGATCAAAATGGTGTCCTCTGCACTGGCAGGCGGATTCTTAATCACTGGACCGCCAGGGAAGTCCACGTTCTCAGGCTCCATATCTGTATAATGAGAACACTAATCCCTAAATTGCAGTGCACACGTTAGAGATAGCCAAGGACACCTTGCCCGGTACAGCACCAACCCTCGACAGAAGGTACCCATCAGCAGGGTCTGAGGTTTTCAAGGGCATGTCTAGGATAGATGCTGGCATTCAGCTTTCCCTTCATCCTGCACTAAAATTCCTCCACAGGAAGCCCAGGGGGAAGTCCTGGCTCCAACACTGACTCACCAAGTGGCATAAATATTTATTGAGAGTTAGGCAACCTCACCAAATGTCTTCCCTACGCCTTGGCCCTGCTTCCCTCTTTCAACGGTTGATATCTAGAGTATTCTGCAAGGGAGAGTTTCAGCCTTTAGAAAGATGAGATAGAGGGATCCAGGAGCTGGGAACCTGGAAGAACTCTTCAGCTGCTGTGAAAGGTGCAAGATGGCTAATGCTTCAGAGCCTGAAATTGAGTAACTGTTGTGATTCGCTTCAGAGCCTTTGGCATATTTATAAAAGACCCGGGGCTATTAAAGGATATGCAGGCTGGGCCACCTGCCAAGGAAACCCTGGCTTGCTTCTGCCTGGAGCTTGCCAGGCTTTAGCTGCCCTAGGTTGTAGCCTTGAAGCCTGGGGACATTCAAAGGTCCCAGGATAGCCCTGGGAAAATAATGTCTAGAGCAGTAGCAATTCATATGTAGAATAATACATGCATTCTTTTATCCTCACAGCCATCCGGTGAGTCAGGTATCCCATAATTATTAAACCTAGTAACTCTGCGAAGAGGAATGCAGAGACAGAGAGTCCTAATTTTTACTTACTATGTGAATGTGACAAATTCTTAACCTCTCTAAGCCTCAGACTCCTCACCTAGAAAATGAGAATAAACATATCTATCTCATAGGGTTACTTTGAGACATTCCAGATAAAGCCAATAGCCAACATCTAGCATGTAAATGTGTATATGTGTGTGTGCCAGCCCAGTCGTGTCTGGCTCTTTGCAACGCTATAGATTGTAGCCTGCCAGGCTCCTCTGTCCTTGGGATTTCCCAGGCAAGAATACTAGAGTGGATTGCCCTTTCCTTCTCCAGGGGATCTTCCCAAAGCGGGGATCAAAACCACGTCCCTTGCATCTCCTGCATTGGCAGGCGGGTTCTTTACCATTGTGCCACCTGGGAAGCCCAGCATATGATGTATAACCATCAGCAAATATCAGTTCAGTTCAGTCACTCAGTCATATCCGACTCTTTGTGACCCCATGAACTGCAGCACACCAGGCCTCCCTGTCTATCATCAACTCCCAGAGTCCACCCAAATCCATGTCCATTGGGTTGGTGATGCCATCTAACCATCTCATCCTCCGTTGTCCCCTTCTCCTCCTGCCCTCAATCTTTCCCAGCATCAGAGTCTTTTCAGATGAGTCAGCTCTTCGCATTAGATGGCCAAAGTATTGGAGTTTCAGCTTCAACATCAGTCCTTCCAATGAACACCCAGGACTGATCTCCTTTAGGGTGGACTGGTTGGATCTCTGTGCAGTCCAAGGGACTCTCAAGAGTCTTCTCCACACACACAGTTCGAAAGCATCAATTCTTTGGTGCTTAGCTTTCTTTATAGTCCAACTCTCACATTGATACATGACTACTGGAAAAACCATAGCCTTGACTAGATGGACCTTTATTGCCAAAGTAATGTCTCTGCTTTTTAATATGCTGTCTAGGTTGGTCATAACTTTCCTTCCAAGGAGTAAGCATCTTTTAATTTCATGGCTGCAATCACCATGTGCAGTGATTTTGGAGCCCCCCAAAATAAAGTCAGCCACTATCCATTTCGGTTTTTGTTTGTTTTTGGCTGCCCCTCGCAGCATATGGAACTTCCCTGAGCAGGGATCAAACCTGTGTCCCCTGCATTGGAAGCACAGAGTCTTAACCACGGGACTGTCAGTGTTAAGTCCCATTATGTTCATTTTGTAGATGCAGACACTGAGGCCTCAATACTTGTGTGCCCAGTGTCATGTAGGCAGGAAGCAGAGAAACCAGACTCGGAACTTGAGGATGTTTGACTATATGCTTTTGTTCTTAATGCCTAGGTATCCTGCCTGAGCTGAAAAACTCCCTCAGGAAGTCTTGCTGAACTCCAATGACAGGGAGCCCTGGGGTTCCGGTCACCCTGTACTCTTTAGGGGTAAAGACCTCTAGACATGCAGGGTAGAGTCAAGAGGGCCTTGGGGCAGCCAGGCTAAGCCAGAAGAATCAGATGGCGAAATATTCTCCATACCCTGGGCTTCCTGGGTCAGTTGCCCAGAGAGGCCATGTCTGTGGTGTACTGCCCTCCTTCTTGACTTGCTCCACAGCCAAAAATCTCAGGAAAGAGAGCCAGAAAGGGCGGGGTTCACCCCATCAGCTGATTGGTGTGAGGACTGTCTTGCTTTAAGAGGAGCTGGCTGCCCTGGAAGGATGCACCTTCTCTGTCTGCTATCTGCCTCTCTACTTCCACTCTCTTCTCTCTTTCTCTTTCGGCTTATAATAATTCCTATAAAAACAGATAGTCAGCAGCCTAGGATTTTCGATGCCATATTCCTGGAATAGTCGATGCAACTAGATTCATTTGCCTCAAACTATCTGGGATGAAGGAACAGAGGTTTTTCTTGGACAGTTTATTGCAGAATGGTATTTTGATGCTATATATATTTTTCTTAAAATGTATTCTCTAGACTACATTTCTGGGAAAATGAAATGGAAAGATAAAAATACAATTCCCTTTTAAATTATTAGAATAAACATGTTAACATTACTCTGCCAGACTGCTGTAAAAATTTCAAATGCTTGCTCTTGACTGCTATACTTAAAACCACAGTGGACCAGCAAAAGACAACCAGCAGCTTAGTCCTGATATGCACTTTGAGTAGCCTTGGTCTAGATGACTGGTGGTGGGAGCGTGGTCACACGTGGCAGGTCTGTCTCACAGTTGACAGTTTCATCGATGGACACGGCCTAAACTTTCAGTGGCTGTCATTGTCAACTGATGGTGACCAGGATGATGCAGGGGAGTGTGTAAGAGCTACCCCTCCTCCGCTGCAGTCCATGTTACTGTGGCAGCACCATGTAGAAAGGAGGCCCCAGGCTTGAGGCTGGTTGATAGACACTGCAGAGCTCCCATAAATAATTGCCTCGAGGTTTGGGCTCTGGGAGGAAGACTCAGAGTCAGTGTCTTATCTTCGCCTCTGATTGGCACATCGGAGGGTTATTTGGGGAGGGGAATGGAGGGAGGCCATGGGCCCACTCCACACAAGCCTGCCTATCACGGACCTGAGAAGCATGATAGCATATCAGATCTTCTCTCCCCTTAACCTTGTCAGCCTGCCTTCCAACTCAGACAGTGCCAGCAGTTGACAAGAGGAAGGGAGGATGATGGGAAATTCCTCTCCTGGCAACAGGGAATGTGTTACAGGGGTCCCCCGAGGGAGAGGAGCTTGCTCTAGAATCATATCTGCCAACACCTTGACTTGAACATGCCCAAGAACAGGTCCCCATTCACCTATGAATTCTGTACTCTCCCTAGTGCAGGATCGAGAGAGGCTTGCGGTGATGGGTAAGTGTGTCTGCCTCCGTGGAGGTCACACAGGCACCTGGTGTTTCACCTGCAGCCTCTAAAAAGAGGCTGTTCCATCTCAAAGCCCCAGATCCACTTTGTATAGCCTGTTATTTTCCTGTCTGAGAAGAGTTTCCAGCCCTCACTGTATTTATAACTTCACTGATGACTGACAGGTCCTAACTCAATTAGGCAAACACAGCTTATGACTCACTCCTAATGTTCCCCAGGTAGGGCCACTCAGAGTCCTGTCTTTGTCATTTGGCATTCCAAAAGGCCTTAAGCTCTCAGGAACAAAAGCAATAGCTCCCACAGAGAGAAAGAGAACTTTTATTAGTCAAGGGTAAGAGTGGGATGCAAGGAGGCCTGCTTTGCGTTCCAGCCAATGCTGGGAGGATGGGAAGGGCAGCAGATGACGAACAACCAGGCTTTTCAAATGGAAGGAATGGCTGCTACCAGCCCCCACATAACCTTGCTCAGTACACTTTTTCTTTCTTTTTCCATCTTTATCACCAAATAGCACTCCTTGCCACTTTCCCCCAGAGATCGAGAAAAGACAAGGATCAGGCATGTGAAAGTCAAAGCTCTGGAGTGGGGACGGTACAGAAAGGAATGCTTTTGCCTTTTGACGTCTTCAAAGCTGAAGAGGTCTAGCTCCTAACTATATGTAGCCATGCCACTTGGGGTCCCCTGGGACATGGCAGCTAGCTCTATCTGCAAGCTACAGTTATTCCCAAGATGGTAGACTGTAGCAGTTAAGAGCAGGGCTTTGCTGTCAGACAGAATTAAGCCTCAACCCTCTCTCTGTGTTAAAATATCTCTTTTCCTGGGGCTCTTCAAGTCTTTCCTGGACAATCCCATTCATTCATCACCAGTAGTCCTATGGTTTTGGCAGGTCAGCAAGCATCACTATTGTTTTTGTTTTATTTTAAAGATATGGGAGAGAAGCTTTTTCTTACCCTTGGAGCATCACCCCAAGTCCCGGTTGTTTAGGTACACCCAATCAAGGGTTAACCCTCCAGAAAACCTCCTCAGAAAGCCACCCTAAAGTATGCCAGTCCCCAGGAGAGATGGAGAGTTACTGCATGTAGCTGGGAGCCACTACAGCTCCACAAACATCTTTGAAATGTATGGGAAGGCCTCTGGGACATGGCTGAGCAGCATAGATGCTAAGTGGTAATGATAAAGCCCGTGGGAATGAACAGGACTCCACGCCTGACCATGGCTTCTAGCCTAAAAGCCAAACCCCGAAGGCTCTTTCCATATCCATCCATAGCTGGGGGGCCTGCATCTCCCTGTGCGCTCAGAAAATGGTGCCTGCTTGGGAGGTGGATCTGGGCAGAGCAGTAGAAGCCAGTTGACTCTTTCCAAGTCGCCCCAAATCCACCTTCTCTTCCCTTTGTTCAACAGAAAGGATACGCCTCTTCAGTGTGATTTTTTCCCTTTTTATCCCCTCCTGCTCTGGCCTGGCCTGGAAGGGGACCTGGCCAGGAAATGGCCAGTCCTGCCCTGGACCTTCCCTTGTGGTACTAGGGCCAAGTTGGCTCTGCCCAGGGAGATTCCATGGTCAAGAAAAACACATGAGAACGTTATGCAGAGGGGAAACAGTGATGCTGGGCAAGCTGGGTCAGAGAGGGTGGCAAGGTCCAGGGCAAAGGGGAAGACTCTCCCCCCCACCTCTAGTTTCCTGGGCCTTTCCCCTCTCCCTTCTTTAGCTGCATCCATGACGTAAGTGGACTTTGGGTGGGTGGCATCACCCACAGCTTCAGGATCGGTTCACAAGCTGAGGAACCTGCCACCTTCTGGTTAGGGGGTTTCTTAGGTGGTTTCCTCTTTGGAAGAGCATGAAGTAGGGACACCTTGCTGGGGGTTTTGCAGGACACCATTCTCCACCTCCATTTTCTAGAGTGTCTTTACAGTTCAAAATGATTCTTGTTTCTTCTTTATCATCAAGAAACTGAATATAGTTCCCTGTGCTACACTGTAGGTCCTTATTTTCTATCTATTTTATATATAATAGTATGTATCTGTTAGTATCAAACCCCTAATTTCTTCCTCCCTACTTTCCCCTTTGGTAACCAGAAGTTTGTTTTCTATGTCTGTGCGTCTATTTCTGTTGAAAAAAATATATATATATTTTAGGGAAAACAGACAGTCATACAGGAATATAACCTGGTCCTTGCACTTAACAATGCCCATAAACATTTCCCAGCATCGTTAGACAGTTTTCTACATCTAGCATCTCTTTTATGTTTGCAATGAATTTCGTCATATGGTTATAGCATAATTTATTTAATAATAGCAACTATGTATAAAATACTTCCCATGGGCTAAGCTTTATACGCATCATCTAATTTATTCCTTGTTACATACCTAGGAGGTAAAAACTATTACTTTCTACATCTTAAAATTAAGAATATAAGGCGTGGAGGCAAGATTTTGCCCAGGGTCACGCAGAGAGCTTGCAGAAGAGCTGGAGTTTGAAGCCCACCACAGTCTCTCTGGATCCCAAGTGGAGCGGCTTCTGCGCTGTGTTGCCACCCCCGCTAAGCACCCGTTGCTGGCACTTCGGTTGTTTTCGGCTTTTAAATGTTACAAACAGAGCTGTGAAGAACATCTTTATAGCTATACGTTTTGCACATGCCTTTGTTATTTTCAAGGATAAATTTCTAGAAATGAAGCAGGGAGGTCAGAGTGAGCACACATTTTTATGGATTTAAAAGAGTTGCTTGGGGGGCAGGAGCTGGCAGCAGTCAGAGACATTGTGGGGGAGGAGACACCTGCTCACTCCCCCTCCACCCTTTCCCCCCTGCCCACTGGAAAGGTTACAGCAATCTGGATTTCCAGCACCACGTTTAAAGAGGAGCTATTTCCCAGCTCCCGCATAAACACCAAGAATTCTCATTTCAAATACACTTGCTACAGTGTTCAGTTCAGTTCAGTTGCTCAGTCATGTCCGACTCTTTGTGACCCCATGAATCGCAGCATGCCAGGCCTCCCTGTCCATCACCAACTCCTGGAGTTCACTCAGACTCACATCCGTTGAGTCAGTGATGCCATCCAGCCATCTCATCCTCTGTCGTGCCCTTCTCCTCCTGCCCCTAATCCCTCCCAGCATCAGAGTCTTTTCCAATGAGTCAACTCTTCGCGTGAGGTGGCCAAAGTACTGGAGTTTCAGCTTTAGCTTAGTGTCCTTCCAAAGAACACTCAGGGCTGATCTCCTTCACAATGGACTGGTTGGATCTCCTTGCAGTCCAAGGGACTCTCAAGAGTCTTCTCCACACACACAGTTCAAAAGCATCAATTCTTCTGTGCTCAGCTTTCTTCACAGTCCAACTTTCACATCCATGGAAAAACTATAGCCTTGACTAGACGGACCATTGTTGGCAAAGTAATGTCTCTGCTTTTGAATATGCTATCTAGGTTGGTCATAACTTTCCTTCTTGGTATTTTTATTTACAGAGTTTAAATTTCTAGTAAGGCCAAATAAACATTTTAAGTTTGTTATTAGGTCATCGGTATTTCTTTTTTTGTTGATTTTCTTGTTTCTGTCCTCTGCGATAGGGCGTGGTGGTAACATCCAGGAATTCGTAGCATCTGTGTGTCCTTATTCCCATTCCCTTCCTGGGGTGGCTGGCTGGCTGGCTGGGGGGCATGTCTCCTGACAGGTCTATTTTAAAGTTTTATTGATATAGTGTTTATTTCCAGTGTTGTGTTAATTCCTGCTATGCAGGAAGATGATTTAGTGATACATACATATACTTTTTCATGTTCTTTTCCATTATGGTTTATCACAGGGTATTGAATATAGTTCCCTGTGCTACACAGTAGGACCTTGTTGCTTTTCCATCCTATATATATAATAGTTTGCATCTGCTAATCCCAAACTCCCAATCCTTGCCTTCCATTCCCCTCACCCTTGGCAATCACAAGTCCGCTTCTGTGTCTGTGAGTCTGTCTCTGTTTCATAGATGAGTTCGTTTGTGTCATAGTTTAGATTCTACATATAAGTGATATCACATGCTATTTGCCTTTCTCCTTCTGACTTACTTTGCTTAGTGTGATCATCTCTAGGTTCATCCACATTGCTGCAAACAGTATTATTTCATTCTTTTTTATGCCTGAGTAATATTCCACTGTACGTATGTACCACATCTTCTTTATAGATGAGTAAAGGGCTCAGAGAGGTTCAGGGACTTGTATTGGATCACACAGCTAGCAAGCAGCAGGAGAAAAATGCCCTCTGTCCATCAAAGTAAATTAGTAAGGAGTTTAGGAATTCTGTTTTTTTCTTCTCATTGACAATTCCTATTTATTTCATGACTATAAGAAATCAAATAGTTGAAACTTAAGTTGTTATGGCAGCTTTAACACTGAGAAAGTTCTATAATAATAATTTCTAGAATTTCTTTCAGTTGCTTGCATCTGTGATTCAAATGTGCTTACTTTGAGAACCCAAACAAGCCCATGTTGGACTTGGAATCCATCTCTGGCCAGCTGTCATTGCTGAGCCAGTTGGCCAGATTTGCACACACTTCTTCTTTCCCTAGGCTTCCCTGGTGGCTTAGCGATAAAGAATCCACTTGCCATGCAAGAGACATGCGTTTGGTCCCTGGGTCAGGAAGATCCCCTGGAGAAGGAAATGACAACTCACTCCAGTATTCTTGCCTGGAAAATCCCATGGGCAGAGGAGCCTGGCAGGCTACAGTCCATGGGGTTGCAGATTGGGACACGACTTAGGGATTAAACCACCACCACCACTTTTTTCCCTGGCATTGGTGTCTGGGGTTGCACACTGCCCCCTCCTCCTCTTTCCTTGGATACTTGCTGACTGAAGGGTGGACTCTAGAGCCTCATTATGGCTGGAGTAGAAGCTTCCTAAGGGGCAGGTAGATATGGGAATTCGAGAGCTGTAGAGTGGGTGCTGCCCACCCACGTCTGCTGGGATGCCTGTACCCGCCTGCCTACCCTCCAAGTAAGCCTCAGACAGAGGGACAAGCAAGCACTCACCTCTGAGAAGCCTTCTGGGCTCACTCCTATAGATAGATGCTAGTTCATGCTGGGACACTGGACACCATCTCCTGAAATGTTCCTGGATTTCTCCCCACCTGACTGGGAAGCTCTTGAGCTTGAGAACTGGCTTATTTATCTTTGAACACAAAGCAGATGCTCAAATGTTTGAGTGACCGGAAGGAAATACATTAAGACCAAGAAAAGCTTTTGATATACGTGTGATGCTTTGGCTGGAGCGGATGAGATGATTTCACAAGCCTCCCAGTAAACTCATATCCCAAATGGAGCTAGCTGCTTCGACTTCCCTTTCCAAGGAGAAGGCAATGGAGTCTGTCCTCTGGACATAACTTTGTCCACCCACCTCGGCCACCACCGCCATCCTCCTCCCCAAAACAGACACAAACCCTCCAAACCCAGAGCCTCCATATCCTCTGCAGCAATGGTTTAGAAAGTAAGGATGCATGATAAAGACCTACTTTTGTGTCTCTTCTTCCTAGGAGGCTTCAGGGCAGCTCCCCTAACACCCACGAGAGGTCAGGCTTAGAGAAGACTGAGCAGAGCTCCCCTGGTGTCTGCTGGCACCGTGCCTTGCAGCCTGAGGTGGGAGGGAGCTTGGAGCTGTTGAATGCTCCTCTCTTACTGGAAAGCCCATGGCTGAGTGGGGAGGAGCAGAAGGCAGCGGCCTCTTGGTTTCATCACCGTATCTGCATAGACCCCTGGTGAGATTGGTTGGCGCCAGGTCAGGCATGACTCTCCTGAGAAGTGCCAGTAAGAGTAGGGAAAAGAGATGAGTCTTTAGAGTGATTTACAGTGAGAACACAGGGATCCCAGAAGGGTTGCTTATGGCAGGAACAAAAGGATATTAGAAGGAGTTAGAATAATTCAGCAACTCTTTAGTAAGGATAGGGGGTGGGGTGCAGGAGTGGAGATTTCAGAGCAGGGTAGGGTCAAAATAGTCCTAAAACTAGCCTGAAGAAGGCATTTGGCAACTTTTGGGTAAGGGCAATCCCTACAGGTCTCTAGGTGTCAGAGAGGTCTCTGGGGATCCTGGGGTGTCCAAGTGACGCAGTGGCACCTCTGAGGACACTGTAAATACGTGGGGACAGCTTTTGATTTCTGGGTGACTTAAAGAGTGCACCTGGCTTCTAACAGGGAGACTAGATTTATTAGTGCTCTCATAACATGTAAGACAATCTCGAACAGTAAAGATTTCCCCAGTTCAAATGCCAAGGGAGTCCCGTTGAGGATATGAGATGATAACTCAAGATGCTTCCAGTTCTAGTAACCGAATACTCTGTGATTTATCCTGGCTACCACAGTTTGTTTTCTTCAAAGATGAGGTGGGGGAAAAATTGACCATCTCAATATATGCAGAGAAAAGGATTCAATAGGACTCAATATGCATTCATGATTAAAGAAAAATCTCTTCGCAAATTAGGAGTAGCCTCTTAACTTTATAATGGTATCCACTATTGACAATAAATATTATAATTAATTATGTGCGTGCATGCTTATTTGCTCAGCTGCGTCCGCCTCTTTGTGATCCCAAGCTCTGTGGCCCGCCAGGCTGTTCTGTCCATGGGATTTCCCAGGCAAGGGTACTGGCGTGGGCTGTCATTTCCTTCTCCAGGGATCTTCCTAACCCAGGGACTGAACCCACATCTTCTACACTGGCAGGTTGTTTCTTTACCACTGAGCTACAGGAAAGCTCATTAACCAAATTAGACATTTTAATTTAAAAAAATAATGTAAAAAAGATGTAATTTATGATAGCAAGAAAAACTAAAAAATACCCATTAATAATTATAACAAGAATCCAAGTAATGTGCACAGAATTAAACAAATTGAGAGATAGACCATGTTTGTGGATGGGAACACTATTATCAAGATACTGATTTTCCCAAAATTAGGCTATACATTCAACACACATATAACAGAAATTTCAACGTGACTATTTTCACACTTGACAAACTGATTCTAAAATTCATATAAAACAAATGTATAAAAACAGTTAAAATAATTCTGAGAAAGAGAGGATGTCTTACTAAATAGAAAAACAAAGTCATAGTAAAAACGTCGATATAGTATTGACTTAGGAATACACAAATAGATCAATAGAACATAATAAAGAGTCCATATACGGATTCAAGCACATACAGATCCTTGAAATTTGATAAAGGAGGCTTTATAAAATGATAAGGAAAGAAAGCCATCTTCTTCTGGGGTAACTGAATTCAAATTTCTGATGTTTGGATCACGAAGTCATGAGTTCTAAGCAGCTTTGGTGTTTCTTTTAGGACAGTCTTGTGGCATATTGAAGTATTCTCCCAACTGGGATATCTCTGGCAATACTTTCCCAGCCTACTTTTCTGACCTTGCCAGAATTTTTAGAGACTATCTGATATGATTTATTTATGCCACTGTTTGCTTAAACAAGCTATAGTGAATTCTGTTGTCTGCAACTAGGAAAATTTGAAATATACGTATAAAAAATCCCATATCCAGGTATATATCCTAAGAAAATACTCTCCAACATGCGTACAGTTATGTACAAGAGTTCAGTTCAGTTGCTCAGTCGTGTCCGACTCTCTGCGACCCCATGAATCGCAGCATGCCAGGCCTCCCTGTCCATCACCAACTCCTGGAGTTCACTCAGACTCACGCCTATCGAGTCAGTGATGCCATCCAGCCATCTCATCCTCGATCGTCCCCTTCTCCTCCTGCCCCCAATCCCTCCCAGCATCAGAGTCTTTTCCAATGAGTCAACTCATTGGAAACTCAAAGTACTGGAGTTTCAGCTTTAGCATCATTCCTTCCAAAGAAATCCCAGGGCCAATCTCTTTCAGAATGGACTGGTTGGATCTCCTTGCAGTCCAAGGGACTCTCAAGAGTCTTCTCCAACACCACAGTTCAAAAGCATCAACTCTTCAGCACTCAGCCTTCTTCACAGTCCAACTCTCACATCCATACATGACCACTGGAAAAACCATAGCCTTGACTAGATGGACCTTTGTTGCCAAAGTAATGTCTCTGCTTTTGAATATGCTATCTAGGTTGGTCATAACTTTCCTTCCAAGCAGTAAGTGTCTTTTAATTTCAGTACCCATGGTAAATTTGATCTTAATGCTAAAAAACTGGAAACGAACATGTCCAGTAGATAAAGAGAAAAAAAATTGTGATACAGTCATGGTAGAATCTTGAACATCAAGTAAAATGAATTAACTGGATCTGCATCCATCAACCTGGATAGGTATCAGATGCATAATACTGAGTGGAAATGTAAATTACAGACTACTGTGTTCATTGATGCCATTTACACAAAACTCAATATTCATATGCATACACATAGTCTATATATTTATTTTTATACAAAATGTAAAAACAAGACAGAAAAAAAATGTACCTACGTTGGTGATAGCTATTGTACCTGGTAAGGGAAGGTAGAAAATGTAATTGAGGATAATAATAGAAATAGCTTTCATTTTTTTTCTAGAATTGTTCCATTTATCTTATTTTAGAAAATAAACCGTAAATTACTTCTGGGTGTTGAGTGTGTGGTATTTATTATTCTTTGTATTTTTCTATATTTCTTAAACCCAAGAGAAAGGAAGAAGGGGAGGAAGAGGAGAAGAAAGAGAAAGAAAGAAGGAAAGAAAGAAAGAGATGAAAAGAAAGACAGGGAGGAAGGGAAGAAAAAATAGTACCTACGGTTTTATGAACTTTCACATACAAATGATCTCAGGGCACGTTTCTCCTTGAAATCAGTGACACACACACACACACACACACACACACACACACACATGCACAGTTTAAAAAAATAAATGTTTTAAAAATTATTATCATTAGATAATGAGAACCATGTTTCCTTTTTATGCATTACCTGCTAGGAAATACAGCTAAATTTCAGGCTCAATAGTGGTAATTAACTCATCTCAAGTCCTTGGTAACCTCTATTTACTTGATTTTTGAATTTTTAAAATTATCTTATTTCCTATACTATTTCATTTCAAAATTCTCCAAGCCAGGCTTCAGTAGTACATGAACCATGAACTTCCAGATGTTCAAACTGGATTTAGAAAAGGCAGAGAACCGGAGATCAAATTGCCAGCATCCACTGGATCATCGAAAAAGCAAGAGTGTTTCAGGAAAACATCTACTTTTGCTTTATTGACTATGCCAAAGCCTTTGACTGTGTGAATCACAACAAAATGGAAAATTCTGAGAGAGATGGGAATACCAGACCACCTGACCTGCCTCCTGAGAACTCTGTATGCAGGTCAAGAAGCAACAGTTAGAACTGGACATGGAACAACAGACTGGTTCTGAATCAGGAAAGGAGAACATCAAGGCTGTATATTGTCACACTGTTTATTTAACTTATATGCAGAGTACATCATGAGAAATGCCAGGCCGGATGAAGCACAAGCTGGACTCAAGATTGCTGGGAGAAATATCAATAACCTCAGATTTACAGATAACATCACCCTTATGGCAGAAAGCGAAGAGGAACTAAAGAGCCTCTTGATGAAAGTGAAAGAGAAGAGAGAAAAAGTCTTAAAACTCAACATTCAGAAACCTAAGATCATGGCATCCAGTCCCATCATTTCATGGCAAATACACGGGAAACAATGGAAACGTGAGAGACTATTTTTCTGGGCTCCAAAATCACTACAGATGGTGACTGAAGCCATGAAATTAAAAGACACTTGCTCCTTGGAAGAAAATCTATGACCAACCTGGACAGCGTATTAAAAAGCAGAAATATTACTTTGCCAACAAAGGTCCATGTAGTCAAGGCTATGGTTTTTCCAGTAATCATGTATGGATGTTAGAGATTGATGATAAAGCTGAATGCCGAAGAATTGATGCTTTTGAGCTGTGGTGTTGGAGAAGACTCTTGAAAGTCCCTTGGACTGCAAGGAGATTCAACCAGTCCATCTTAAAGGAAATCAGTCCTGAATATTCATCAGAAGGACTGATGTTGAAGCTGAAACTCCAATAATTTGGCCACCTGATGCGAAGAATCGACTCATTGGAAAAGACCCTGATGCTGGGAAAGATTGAAGGTGGGAGGAGAAGGGGACAACAGAGGATGAGGTGGACGGATGGCATCACTGACGTGATGGACATGAGTTTGAGTAGGCTCCGGGAGCTGGTGATGGACAAGGAAGCCTGGTCTGCTGCAGTCCATGGGGTTGCGAAGTGTCAGACACTGAGTGACTGAACTGAACTGAACTGATTTCATTTCATAAACTATCTCAAATGAACTTGCAAAATCTTTGGAGTATAAACAACTTAAAAATACAGAACAACTTTATTCCCCAATTTTTCTGTTTCTGAACTAGAACAGTATAATAGGAAGATGTCATTGGTAAATATTAAAATTTGGGTCCTGGATGCAATTTTTTTAAGTGCTCTTAAATAATCTTTGTTCTGTACTTTGGAAGTTGCTTAGGTGCTGGGAGTGGGTATGGTCGGGGTAGGGTGGGGGAAGCAGTGGGAGGTGGGTGGGGGCTTGCCCTTTACCGTCAGGCACTATGGGGCCTCTTTGATTTACAGTAAGATGCTGACTCTTATGCCATATAGGGCTCAGAACTAGGCATCAGGAGAGTTAGCAGAAACTGCTCTGGCTTGACTGCATCATGGATTTGCTCTATGACATTGGTCAACAAATATAATAATGTCCACGGAAAAAGCTTTGAGTCATACATCCTTGGCTTGGAATCTGGGTATGGCTGTTACTACCTATGTGAGAGTGGGCAAGTTACTGTCTCTGGGCTCTGGTTTCTTGATTTACAACAAAGATGACATTTCGCACAAGAATATAATGAGGACTAAATGAGTTCATTTGTCCTACATGCAGTACCTGGCATTATTGGAGACCAGGTAAACAGTTTCTATTTTTGCCCCTCACTTTTATTATATCTACTAGATTACCTGGGCTTTCCTGGTGGTTCAGTGGTAAAGAATGCAGGAGATGTGGGTTCGATCCCTGGGTCAGGAAGATTCCGTGGAGGAGGGCCAAGCAACTCATTCCAGTATTCTTGTCTGGAGAATCCCATGGACAGAGGAGCCTGGCGGGCTACAGTCCACAGGGTTGCAAAGAGTTGTGCTTGACTGAAGCAACTGAGCTCGCATGCATGGCCCATTTAGCATCGTTGTAAGGATAAGATATAATAAGGACGTGCAAAAAGTGTTTGAAGGAAAGGAAGAAAACTACAGGAAGTCCCCTACATACAAATAAGTTTTGCTGAGAATGTGTTTGTAAGTCCAGTTTGTTAATAAGTCCAACAAAGTTAGCCAAGGAACCCAACTAACCAGGTGGCACTAGTGGTAAAGAATTCGCCTGCCCAAGCAGGAGCCAAGGGACATGATTTAATAACAACAACAGCAGCAGTGATACATAACAAACAAAATACAGAAAAAAACTTTTAATCTTACAGTGCAGGGGACACGGGTTCAATCTCTGGTCGGGAAGGTCCCCCGGAGAAGGAAATGGCAACCCACTCCAGCATTCTTGCCTGGAAAATCCCATGGACAGAGGAGCCTCGATGGCTTGTAGTCCATAGCGTCACAAAAGTGTTGGACAGGACTTAGCGACCAAACAACAACAATATCTTGAAAAGTACAGTACAGTACCAGCTACATCAATGCTGCTTTTATGCTTGTTTTGGAGCATCCTGGGCTGGAAATAAAGATACTGTACTACTGTACTGAACAGTAAAATACACAAAAGCCAACCACTTGTGGAGGATGTATGCACACGACAATGTATGCCAGATGCATGAATTAACTTATGTGATTGGATATGGGAGCACATGTTTGTATCTTTGGAAACTCACAACCTGAAGGTTCGTATGTATGGGACTTACTCTATTTTAAAAAGCGACGTACTATATATTATGAAAAGTTTTTTAACCCTGAGGCAAATTTGTCAACAATTTAAGTTTATCTGTCTTTCACATACTGCCATCTTCCTTGACCTAAGGAATGGTTTATAGTCAGAGCTGTACTATTATCGCCCCATTCCTCCCAAAACAACAAATGGGCTGTTCCCCACACATCACTACCACCAACCTGCTCCCTGGGACTATGTGCAGGTGATATTTATGTAGAGTAGGAGGGAAATGCATTAAGGGGGAAAACGTGAAATATGAAGGACTTTATGTTGTCTCTTCTCCAGCCTCACTCCTAGTATTTGACTGAGCCCTAGAGGGCATGGGAGCTTCCCAGATGGCACTTGTTGTGAAAACAAACAAACAAACAAACAAATAAAACACCCTGCCTGTCAATGCAGGAGACATAAGAGACACAGGTTCAACCCCTGGGCTGGGAAGATCCCTGGAGAATCTCATGGACAGAGGAGCCTGGGAGGCTACTGTCCATAGTGTTGCAAAGGGTCAGACATGACTGAAGCGACTTAGCATGCAAACACACACAGAAGATGTGGACTAGTAAGCAAAGCAAAGAGTCTCAGATTAGACTAACATGTGCTGTGGGGTAAAACTCAGTGGTTAATTATAAAGGTTCATTGCTCACTAAGTCAACTTTGACTGTCTTTCTCCAAGGCTGCTCTTGTCTATAAGATGTCTTGGGAATCTAAGTCATTTATGTCTACTCTACCTTTGGAACATGTAGCACCATGTCCTTGGAGAGAGAAGGAAGAGCATGCGGAAATCACAGACCCTTTTTGGTGATTTGGCCCAGAAGTTGCACATACATCATTGTCCATTATAAACCCGAACATGGTCCCAACTTGATTGCAAGAGCAGCTTGGAATGCAGTCATGGGAAAGGAAAAGAAGCTTGATGAGCACCGAATCTGATCTCTGCAATGAAGTATTTCTGTGAAGGACACAGACAGTGTTCCATCAGGGCTCAGTTAACAAGGGAAACAGGGTTGAACACAGGGAGTTCGTGCTTTTCTGTGGGGAAATGATGCCTCTGTGATGGCTGGAGAGAATGGGCATGTTCATGGCCTTGAGGCTGCAGCACAGTGTCACCGCTGGTCAGGAAAGCTTCATCCTCCAGGGTTACCAGCTGTGATCAGGGAGCACTCTCACATGTTTTGGGGTGTGGGGAAGAAGGTCAACAAAGAGAGAACTTCACGGAAGAACATGAGACCAGCGTGTAGACATATGGAGTCTCCTGAATACTCGGTCTGGGATTTGTCAGCTGGAGGCTTGTGATCCTGGGACCAGCAGCATCAGCATCACCTGAGCATGGGACAGAAATGCAAATTCTTAGCCTCCATTCCAAGGCTAGTAAGTCAAAAGTACTAGGAGTAGGAGTCAGCAACCCGTGTTTTCATAAGCTTCCCCTCCCTGCCCCCCTGCCCCACCATCTGATGCTGTACAAGGTCAAGTTTGAGAACCATTCATTAGCTTATTTAATCTTGATTACAGCCCTTTCCTATTACAGAACAGGAAACGGAGGCCAACGAAATGACAAAGCATCATATTTTGAGTCAAAAACGTAACCTCAGGTTTCCTAACACTAAATCCTATGCTCAAATCTGGGGTTAGCATCCTTTCCCAAGCAGAAATGTGAACTCCAGTGTTTGAGGTCATAAGTCTGGGCTGGAAGGGACACAGAGAAAATTTTTGTTTTAAATTTCTCATTTTACAGATGAAGAAAATGAAGCCCAGAGAGGTTAGAATGGATACTTAATGGCCAAGGCAGTAACTGGAACAGTTTCCTGAAGCCTGGGGCAATGAACTTTCCATTAGGGCATGAAGAAACCATAATTTAATTTTGTCAGGGGCCCATGTTGCTGCTTAACTGATCTGATTAAGTCTGAATTGGGACAGGCCACCTGCGTTTTCTGCATCTCTCCCCCACTCCCTTCCCCTTCTCTGGCTCTGGAGGAGTCTGCAAAATACCATGACTCAGCTGCTGCTTGAGCTGGAGGGACTGGTATGATCTGATGACGGAGGACACCCAAAGTGAATTTCCAGTGTTATACCAGGTCTAAGCGAGGAGTCCCTGAGTAACTGGGGACCCACTGGGGGCCCAGGGAATACTCGGACTCTTCGGCTTGCGAGTTCTCCTTGACATCACGGATTTCAGTTTCTTGGCCTGGAACGGGTCTAAATCAAGCTCTCCTGTCCTTCTTGGGTTTTGAGGGTATAACTTTGCTGTGCATGTTGTGAATGTTTAGTGGAAACTTGAGCCTAGGATTTGAGTCCAGAAGACTCACACTCACCAGCCGTGTGATTCAACTCTGTCACGTAATCTCTTAGTACCTTCACTGCAGAAAGGTAGAAAGCATCCTTCCCTGCACACTGTTAGGAGATTTAAATGGCACAGAACCATGGGAGCCCTCAGATCTGTGCTGACAAGTGCCAATTACCACCTTCTTCTTGTTTTGGATTATTTGAAAAAATTCCTCATTTTTTCTTGTATTTGCCAATTTAATCAGTACCCTATGGAAAAATGTGTTTTTAACCCCCTTTTGGTTCAAAATTTTTTACTGAAGTACAACACATCCAAATGAGTGCGTAAATCATAAATGCACAGCTCAGTGAATTTTCACAAATTGAGGACACCGAAGTAACCTGCACTTCAATTAAAAACAGAACTTCGGGACGTCCCTGGAGGCCCGGTGGTTAAGACTCCACACTTCCAATGCAGGGGACACAGTTTCCATCCCTGGTCAGGGAATTAAGATCCTATATGCCTCATGGCACAGCCAAAAAAAAAAAAAAAAAAAAACAGAATATCACCAGTATCCCAGAATGCCTTGGGTGCCTCCTTCCAGGCACTACCATCTCTCTACCCCAAAGGGTAATCAATAGCTTGACTTCAACACCATAAATCAGTTTAACATGTTATATGAATGAAAAAAAGTGAAAATGTTAGTCTCTCAGTTGTGTCCCGCTCTTTGCAATCCCATGGACTGTAGCCCACCAGGCTCCCCTGTCCATGGAATTCTCCAGGCAAGAACAAAAAAGTGGGTAACCATTCCCTTCTCCAGGGGAACAGCCCAAAACCTAGGGATCAAACCCAGGTCTCCCACATTGCAGGCAGATTCTTCACTGTCTGAGCCACCAGGGAAACTTTTTTCTTATATAAATGGATTAATAAAAAACTTTCATGTCTGGCTTTTTTTGATCAACATTATGTGTATAAGGCCCATATACTTCTCTCTTTATAATTTTTTTTAAAACTGATTTATTTATTTATTTTTTGGTAGTCTTTATTTTTTTATGTTTTTTTTTTTCCATCTCAGGTGTACATGAGTTCCCAATCTTGAACACCCCCCCCCCCCACCTCCCACCCCATATCAACTCTCTGGATCATCCCTGTGCACCAGTCCCAAGCATCCTGTATCCTGTATTGAATATAGACTGACGATTCGTTTCTTACATGATAGTATACATATTTCAGTGCCATTCTCCCAAATCTTCCCACCCTCTCCCTCTCCCTCAAAGTCCAAAAGTCCATTCTATACATCTGTGTCTCTTTTGCTGTCTCGCATACAGGGTTATCATTACCATGTTTCTAAATTCCATATATATGAGTTAGTATACTGTATTGGTGCTTTTCTTTCTGGCTTACTTCACTCTGTATAATTGGCTCCAGTTTCATCCATCTCATTAGAACTGATTCAAATGTATTCTTTTTAATGGCTGAGTAATACTCCATCGTGTATATGTACCACAGCTTTCTTATCCATTCATCTGTTGATGGACATCTAGGTTGTTTCCACGTCCTGGCTATTATAAACAGTGCTGCAATGAACATTGGGGTACATGTGTCTCTTTCAATTCTGGTTTCCTCGGTGTGTATGCCCAGCAGTGGGATTGCTGGGTCATATGGCAGTTCTATTTGCAATTTTTTAAGGAATCTCCACACTGTTTTCCATAGTGGCTGTACTAGTTTGCATTCCCACCAACAGTGTAAGAGGGTTCCCTTTTCTCCACACCCTCTCCAGCATTTATTGCTTGCAGTCTTTTGGATTGCAGCCATTCTGACTGGTGTGAAATGGTATCTCATTGTGGTCTTGATTTGCATTTCCCTGATAATAAGTGAAGTTGAGCATCTTTTCATGTGTTTGTTAGCCATCCGTATGTCTTCTTTGGAGAAATGTCTATTTAGTTCTTTGGCCCATTTTTTGATTGGGTCGTTTATTTTTCTGGAATCGAGCTGCGTAATCTCTTTATAATTTAATGCTTAATTATATCTCTATTAATAGTTTGTAGCATCTTGTATGACTCACTTTCAGCTCCATGTTTTGCACCCATAAAGTATCTTTAGACAGCTGATGGGCTTTGCTAACCATGATGGACTATAGTGCTTTCCCCATCTACCTATGGCTTTAATTAAGTCAGGACTGTGGGTCTTCAGAGGATGACAGTCAGGGTAGGGTACTTAAGTCACTGAACGCCTGCTGAGCCCATGTCCTCAGCGATGAGATCTCCTACAGGGAGACTGGCCCCAGACAGAGGACACCTTGGTCCTGTTCGGAACTGCTGCTTCTTTCCAAAGGAAATGACCCAGAGAAGGCTGCTTCAAAGATTGGCTTCTCTTCTTTGCATGACTGAGATATCTCTTCTCTGAAAGCCCTGGGATAAATAATAGATAAAATCACTGCATTTGAATGGGACAGCTCCCAGGACCTCAGAATATTTTACTGCGGCATTAAAGGAAATTCTCTTCCCTACTCCTCATGGAGGTGAGGAGGGGACAGGACAGACTTCAGCTCAGTGCTATGGTGTCTAGAGAAGCTGGATAAAATGAGATCCCAGGATTCTGGGCCACTTTCTTCTGGTTGTTTGAGGAAATGTCCCTTTGTACCCTGGGGCACCCTGAGATGTGCCTAAACATGTAAATAATAAAGAAGGCTCTGTGGGTACCTAATACATTTCTATTCGCTTTAGATTCTGCAACACAAACTCAGCCCTGCACAAACCACCTCCCAAACAACAAAAAAAGACAAACCACAGCTTCTAAGGTTTTGGAAAACTGTGACTTAGCTGTACTGCCTTAAAGATCCCTCAATGCTGATTTCTCAGTGGTTGAGGCTTGATGTCAGTCAAGTTATGATGTTGATTTGTTTGTTTGTTTGTTTTGTATTTAGGATAATAAGATTGTAGATGGGAAGAGTTTAGAGTTTGAATGTCCTTTGAATAGCCAGGCACTTATGTGTGACAAATGTCCCTTTCATTGCATCCTGGAAAAATTAGTTACCTATTTTTTAGCTTTTTTTCAGTGAAGAGGAGCTGGCTTCTCTGGCTTCAGCTTCCTTTGAGACAATCTGTTCTCTTGCTGAACAAGGGAAATTCCCTTGTTGAACCCAAATTTTCCTCTAATAATTTCCATCCATTAGCCCTAGTTCTTTCCTCTAGAGCCATCCAGAGTCATTCCAATCCATATAACAGATCTTCAACTATTTGAAAAATGGCTCTGATGTAACTCCCTCAGGTTACTTAGTGAAGTCCTACTTTTGACAGGAATTGAACTTTCTCTTTTCAAAGTTAAATGTTTCTAGTTAAAAAAAATTTTTTTTGTATGAAGTGTTTTTCTAACTTCACTCTTCAGTGCTCTCTGGTTTGTCAGTGTCATGCCTGAAATGTAATGCCTCATGTCAAGATGTGTTATTCAATCATCAAAATTAGAGAATTGTAATGCTGACATATTAATGTTTCAGTGGATCGATGGATTTCAGTGAAAACCCGGGAACAGTCCCAAATAAATGTACCAGATTTTAGTGTATGATAAGATTTCTGTCTGCAAAACTTAACATAATAAATTCCAGATGGATTAAAGATTTCAATGTAAAGCAAATGTCTCAAGAGAAAATATTGATATGGTTATATAATCTAAGGGTGTAGAATGTCTTTCTAAGCATAATTCTAAAGGCAGAAACCATAAAGAAAATGACTAATAAGTTTGATGACATAAATGCATTGCATATGTGGAAATATCTTCAACAAATAAAGAGGCAAATGATAAACTGAAAAACATTTTTGTAACATCCATGCCAAATAAAGGATGAATATACTTACTATAAAAAGATCTCTTAAAATTAATTTTTAAATAAAAGATGAATCATTTTAATAGAAAAAGCAAAGGAAACAAATAGGCAATTTAAAAAGAGATTTAATATAGCAAATAGATGAAAAATATTCAGCTCTTACAAGTAAAGGAAAATATTCTCATTAAGGCTAAATATTGTTATTCATCAGTAAAACTTTTTTAAGGACAGAGAGAAAAGCTCCATTAACTATCGTTAGTGTCAGCAGGCTATGGGAAAAAGTAGGCACTCATATTCTTCTGCTTAAAGATGAATTTGTACAATCTTTTTGAAGGAATATTGGCAATATTGACAAAATGAATCAAAAACTTAAAAAAATGTGCACACCATTTGATTCAACAGTTCCACTTCCGGGTAATTGCCTGATGTAATTATATTTATGTGTGTATTTATGTAGATGCGAATATGCTATGTATTTTTGTGTGTGTGCATGCGTGCTACGTTGCTTCAGTTGTGTCTGACCCTTTGAGGCTCAAAGGACTGTATGCAGACCTCCGGCTCCTCTGTCCAGGGGATTTTACAGCCAAGAATACTGGAGTGGGTGGCCGTGCCCTTCTCCAGGGATCTTCCCAACCCAGGGGTTGAACTCGCATTTCTTACGTCTCCTGCCTTCGCAGGAGGGTTCTTTACCACTAGTGCCACCTGGGGAACCCATTTACGTGTGTGTATGTTGGCTCAGAAGGTAAAGAATCCGTCTGCAATGCAAGAGATCTGGGTTTGATTCCTGGTTTGGGAAGATCCCCTGGAGGAGAGCATGGCAACAGCTGCCCATGTCAGCTCCTTATCCTGTGACTCACCCAGCAGCTGAGGTTCTGAAATCTGGGCTGGACTCTAAGAAGTCAATGAGAGGAGTGCTGTTCGGTTAAGCTTAGGACCTGGGTGCGGGAGAGATGAGCTGGGCAGCACCAGTACTTAAACCGGACAGCAGGACTTACCAGGGTTACTGCACAGCGCCCTACATCTCTACCACCTTCCGTCTGGGCTCTGTGCTCCGGAGAAGGAGAGAGCAGACCCAGAGACACCGGCTCTTGTATGGAAAAGGGAAACTTGAGTCCTTTTCCCTCTACAAAAAGAGACATGAACTTGATACAGAGGAGGTGAGACGTCTTGACATGAAGAAATTAAAATCTGGTAAAAACCAGAGTGGCAAGTGATGGATTTACGTGCTGCTGGCGGGAGAGCAGGGACCACTTGTCAAGAGGGGCTCCCAGGAGAGAGGAGAACAGATGAGGCAACTAGCCTCCTGCTGACCCGCTTCGAGCTCTCTTGGTGGTCTCTGAGGATGCTTAAGGTAGGGATGTGAGTCCAGGGACAGCAGGAGTGACCGAGGCTCGTGCACGACCTTCTCCAGCCCTCCTGCTCTCTACTGGGAGACCGTCCCTTGTTTTCAGCCAGGAGAGCCTTCTGAGGGACCTGATTTGAGAGGCAGAGGAGGTTGTGGCCTCTCCCAGCTGAGAAGATGAGGGTGAGAACTCCGTCCCAGGGTCCACAGAAGCTTTGCTTTGATGCTTAGGAAATAATTGTGTGCCACACGCGAAAACGCATGAGACAAGGCTTTTGAGAGACCAGGTGATAAGAAGTAGGAAAACCTTTTTGTTTTGCTTTGGATAGATTGAGCAGATTGAATTCTGAATCTTTCACACCCATGAAGGTGTGTTTTCATCCTATCGTCGTTTCAAGTAGATAAACAAATGAAGCTATTGGTTCCCGGCCTGGTCTCACCCTTCACTAGAATCAAACTGCCACAGTGCTCTGCAGAAGGCCAGAAAGGCCTTTCTGCCCCTTCCCAGTGCCCCTTCTAACAGGCACTGTGAAGGGAGAAGACTAGAATGGAGAACAGAAAGAGATATCGATGCTTCCTCCCATTGATTCTGAATTGATTGCCTATGCATTGCTTCAGTTGTGTCTGACTCTTTCGACCCTATGGACTGCAGCCCATATTCTTACCTGGAATTCTCCAGGTAGGAATACTGGAGTGAGTTTCCATGTCCTCCTCCGGGGGAGTTTCCCAACCCAGGGATTGAACCTGAATCACTGGCAGCTCTGGTATTGCAGGTGGATTCTTTACTGTTGAGCCACAGGGGAAGTCGTTAATTGCCTGGGTCCCCTGAATAATTCCGGTCCAGAGTTTCCCCTCACAGGCTGTCTTCACAGCCTGACCAGCTGGAGTCCCAACCAAAAACAGGACAGCCAGTCCACTCAACCCTTCAACGGAGGGGACAAGAACCTCAATGTGAAGTGCCCAGGCTGGACTCAGCCCACTCTGGGGAATCTGTACTAAGAGAAACAAGAACTTTCTAGTTGGCGAGTGTCTGTGTTAACAAACCATGGAAAACTAGGGGCTGAAGGAACCATGCTGAGCCATGGGCACGTCAGCAGGAGTATAAACTTTGAGTTTTTCCACAGCTCTTACGGAGGCTGGTCAGGCTCTGTGGATCTAGCCCCACCACCGCTGGTTTCCCTTCGGGCTCATTATCCCTTGCTCCCTCTGCTCCAGCTGCCCTAGTACCCTAACTTTCCCTCAAACACCCCAGGCACATTTTCACTCAGGACTTGGGCACTTTGAGTCTCTTCTGTGGCCTTTATCATAAAGTTATCTGTTAAGCATAAGCACCCAGCAATAGGACATACATGGATACCACCTGCCGCTCCCATACACAGCCTGACATCTGACAGGCCTGGGTGGAAATCTCACTCTGCCAATGATCATTTGTGTCACTTCCGAGAAGCTTGTTACTTCCCCAAGTCTAAGTTTTCTCACCTGTAGAAAGGGTGCAATCAATACTACAGTATGCTTGTGATGCTCAGATCAAATAACAGACACAAAGATCAACCCTAGGGACTTCCCTGGTGGTCCAGTGGCTTAGACTCTGAATTCCCTAGGCAAGGGGCTCTATTTTGATTCCTGGTCAAGGAACTAGATCCCACATGCTGCAACTAAAAATTCCATATACTGCAGTGAAGATCAAAGATCCCATGTGGCTAAGACCCAGCACACTCAAATAAATAAATAAACATTTTTCTTTTAAAGAAAAAGATTAACCCTAGATTCTGCCTTATAGAAGGTTCTAGAAACACTGGTCCACAGGTGTTCCTCTTTTTATTAATTGGTGTTGCCTTTGTCTATATTTTAAAATAGCTTTCTAAAATGATAAAACACACACACAGACATATCATAAAAACATGAAAAGTATGGAAGAGTATAAAGTGAAGTTGCTCAGTTGTGTCCGACTCTTTGCGATCCCATGTATGGTAGCCTACCAGGCTGCGTGATCCATGGGATTTTCCAGGCAAGAATACTGGAGTGGGCTGCCATTTCCTTCTCCAGGGGATCTTCCCAACCCAGGGATCGAACCCAGGTCTCCTGCATTGCAGACAGACACTTTACTGCCTGAGCCACTAGGGAAGCCCATGAAGAGTATAAGGAAGGAGGTAAAAAATCACCTATAATCCCATTACCTGTAGGCAACCACTGTTACCACCCTGGTACACATCCTTCTGCACTGTTTTTGATATTTCCCCCACCTCCCTGCCCCAAGAAGCTCCATTCTTTGTATGTTGACCTGGAGTTAAGTTCAACCATTGGACTCCCTGAAGCTCAGAAATGATTTAAATGTGAGCTGCTGCTGCTGCTGCTAAGTCGCTTCAGTCATGTCCGACTCTGTGCGACCCCATAGACGGCAGCCCACCAGGCTCCCCCATCCCTGGGATTCTCCAGGCAAGAACACGAGTGGGTTGCCATTTCCTTCTCCAATGCATGGAAGCGAAAAGTGAAAGTGAAGTTGCTCAGTCGTGTCAGACCCTCAGCGACTCCATGGACTGCAGCCCACCAGGCTCCTCCATCCATGGGACTTTCCAGGTAGGACCACTGGAGTGGGGTGCCAATGTGAGCATGAGGGACTTAATCCTCTAGGGAGAGTGAAGATGGGTATTGATGGTTTTCCACTGTGTTTGGCTCTGCCACTTGGGAGAAGCAAAACTTCCTATAGGAAAACCATTTTACTTTTGAAAGAAAATAAACAGGGACATCACTGTGCAGAGCCTCCTTTCCCGTGCACCCCCCTGGCTGCCTTCCCTTATTTCTTATCGTTGGAAAGTTCCCTGGCTGAAATTGCCAACCCTGTTGCTTAGCAGTTCATCTGCTCCTGCCTGTTCTTCTCCTATCCCTGGGAACTTGGGGACATGTGTTGCCTTGGCCCATACGCTGACAACATCTTCCTGCCCATGTTGGTATCAGCTTGGGCACCCACCAGGGCCGCCTGCTCCATGTATGCCCCTCCCTGACTTCCAGAGGCAAGAGCTGGGAGTGGGAAGAGAGTGAGGTGAAGAGCAGGGGAAAAAAGGATGTCTCAGGCAAGGGATTCTGGGGCCTCTGATAGCTCTTTCCTCCAGTCCTTCCTGAGGTCCTTACCTCTTTTAATTGATCCCTCCTCGGACGGTGCTTCAGGGAGCTCAGACAGCCAAAAATGGAGCTAGGAGAAGAAGGATGCTACCACAGGGAGAGTATAAACTACTGATTTCTCTGCATAGCTTGTTAGCTTTCATCGAGCAGGTGGGTGAAGCTGATAGTTGGGCCAGGGGTGAAATCCCAGGGCAGAACCGCAGTACCACCTGCCTTCTTTCTGGGCTATGGGTCTTGCATTCTGCAACCCCACCCTTATCTGCAGGACACCATGCGAATCCTTATGCTGATTTGCCACATTATAGCCCTCTGTTATTTCAATAAAATTATACGTGTTTTAGTTGCTCAGTTGTGTCTGACTCTTGGCAACCCCATGGACTGTAGCCTGTCAGTCTCCTCTGTCCATGGAACACTCCAGGCAAGATACTGGAGTGGGTAGTTATTCCCTTCTCCAGGGGATCTTCCCAACCCAGGGATTGAACCTGGGTCTCCTGCATTGCAGGCAGATTCTTTACAGTCGAAATGTTGCTCTGTATCTAGCATAGTGATACCCGAGTTATCTTCTAATTGAGCAATTGTATGGAGGGTGGGGTTTCCTAGCTGGCTCAGTAGTAAATATTCCACCTGCCAGTGCAGGAGATGAGGCTTCAATCCCTGGATTGATAAGATCCCCTGGAGAAGGGAGTGACAACAGACTCAAGTATTCTGGCCTGAGAAATCCCATGGATAGCAGAGCCTGGCGGGCTATAGTCCGTGGGGTCACCAAGAGTCGGACACTTGGTGACTAGACGACTAGACAACAGAAACAACAAATGGAGGGTAGGAAGTCATCTTTCTACAGTCAGGGTACAAAAACTCTTCCTGAGATCCAAGCGAGGTGCCTCTACTGGAGTTGTAAAAGCTGATCACTGCAGAAGTTGACTTAGTTTCCCAAAAGAGCTCAGAGGTCCTCTGCACAAGGAGATAGACACCCACCCCTGAGTCCTGAAATTCAAAGCCAGGGAAACCTGTTGAAGATAAAATAGAGAGCATCCCATCAAGGGCTGGTAGAAAGGGGGAGCTATGAGGGTCCAGAAAGAAACCTGAAGAAAGAACAAAGGCTAGTGAGGAAGGGCCCAGGGTGGTAGAAGAGAGCAAGTTTGTGTGTAGCTGGTGGTCGCTGTCAGAATTCCAACTGGGAGGACTTCCCTGGTGGTCCAGTGGTTGGGACTCTGCACTTCCAATGCAGGGGATGCAGGTTCAATCCCTGGTTGGGGAACTAGGATCTCACTTACTTTGAGGCCAAAGAAAGGAAGTCCCAGTTGGACCCAGCAGCTTGGCACAGCACTTGTGCCTTCTGAGGGCATGTGGGGGTGTAAGTAAGGTGAGACGGGAAGTGAAGAGGAACACTAGACATGGGACCACCTATCCTGAGGGTTGCCGCAGGAACACGAGCCAAGGAGGCATTGTAACCATGGACCAGTAGGCGGTTTCCAGTCTGGGTCAGCTCAGTGCTCAAGAACATCCTCCACTGGCAGAGAGGAGTGGGCCATTGTTAGCTGCTCAGAAGGCAACAAGCTCCCCACCTGGTGTGGATGACAAACGGATGCTTCCTTGAGACAGTGTCAACCCACAAAGGTTGCAGGATGGGAGGAAGTCAAGAGAGCATCTCAAGTTTAACACTTACTTGGCATTTGGGGTTTTTCCAGGTTTTAACTCAAATTCATATCTGTCATTCTTGTAAGAAGTAAATGTTAACTCTAGGAAATACAGATCAAAAGAAGAAAATAAAACGGTCCATATTCTTGTTGTAGAGGGATCAAATAGTGCTAACATTTTGGTATATTTTCTTCTAGGCTGTTTGCTCTACATATGACATATATATATGGTGAAAGTGAAAGTTGCTCAGGCGTGTCCGACTCTTTGCAAGCCCATGGGCTATACAGTCTATGGAATTCTCCAGGCCAGAATACTGGAGTGGGTAGCCTTTTCCTTCTCCAGGGGATCTTCCCAACCCAGGGATCAAACCCAGGTCCCCCACTTTGCAGGTGGATTCTTTACCAACTGAGCTACAAGGGAAGCCCAAGAATATTGGAATAGGTAGCCTATCCCTTCTCCAGCGGATCTTCCTGACCCAGGAATAGAACTCCTGCGTTGCAGGCATATTCTTTACCAACTGAGCTATCAGGGAGGCCCGTATATATGGTAGGACAGTACACACTATTTTCTAACCTGTAACTTTACATTTTAAAATGATGTTGCTGGCATTTTCTATAGCACTTAAATTTCCTCCCATATCTTTTAAAATGGCTGTATCACACTTCATTGCATTGTTGTATTATGATCTAGTTAACAAACCCACTATTGTTAGACCCTGAGGTTCTTACAAACCCTTTTGAACTCTGACTTTGTGTATGATTCTAAGCCTGGCTCTTATAGGACTGGCATACACAGAAGGGTGAGACAGACCTTCTGCTCTTAGTTCATTACAGTCTAACTGAGGACTTCCAGGCGGTATGATGGATTGAGGAGAAAGGGAAAGGCGTTTCTTCCAATGATGCATGTGTAAATCTGCATGCAATATAACAGAAAAAATTCCATTATGCACAGGACTCTAAAGAGAGAGAGAGGACTTTCCAGTGTCAGTGATGGGAGAGGAATTCAAAGCCACTGTGCTGCGTGAGACCTGAAGCCATGCTAGTCCAAGGAGGTTTAAGGAAGGCCAAGAGATGGGACTTTGAGTGAGACCTGAAGCCTTGCTAGTCCAAGGAGGTTTAAGGAAGGCCAAGAGATGGGACTTAGGGTTTGAATTGTTTAAAATTTCTATTGAAATATAGTTGATCTACAATGTTGTGTTAGTTTCAACTGTACGGTAGGACTTCTCAGGTGGCACTAGTTGTGAAGAACCCACCTGCCAGTGCGGGAGTTGTCACGGACTCGGGTTCTGTCCCTGGATCAGGAAGATCCCCTGGAGGAGGAAATGGCAACCCACTCCAGTATCTTTGCCTGGAGAATCCCATGGACAGAGGAGCCTGGCGGGCTGTAGTCCATGGGGTTTCGAAGAGTAGGACACGACTGAAGCGACTTAGCATGCCCAAGTGTATGACAAAGGGATTCAGTTACATATATTCAGTTATATATATTCCTTTTTACATTCTCTTCCATTATAGGTAATTACAAGATCTTGATATAGTTCCCTGTGCTATACAGTAGGTCCTTGTTGGTTACCTATTTTATATATAGTAGTGTGGGTATTTTAACATCCATCCAAGGAAAGGAATTAAGGTCTCAAATCTAGGTGAGTTGAGAGGCAGGGATAGAGACCTTCTGGCATAAGTTTAGAATTTATTAGGGGAGAAGAAAAACTCAGCAGATCAATTTGGGGGAAGTTTCAACAAAATTTGACATCTGCCAAGGCCTTGAGTAGAAGAGAGTCAGGTACTACTGTTGAACCCAACGGTTCCTCACCGTGAATCCATCGCCCCAAAGACCACCGAGACCAGGTTTCGATGCAAACGGCAAGAGGGTTATTGTACCGGCGCGCCGGGGTTCCGTCTCCTTAAGCAAGGAACGAGAACCCTGAGTGTTGTTACATGGTAGCTTTTAAGCACAAGCAAGCGGAAACAGATTGATTGGTTACAGGTGTTGACCTTTTCGAGGACTGGTCCATTGATAACAGGTTACAACTGTTGACCAGGTGGCACCCCTGTGGCGGGCAGTTTCTCAGAACAACAGCTCTTCTGGAAAAGTCCCGAGGAAGTTTCATAGGTTACAGAGATGTGCGTGAGCTCAGGATGGGGTGCCTATGCATAGTCCTTTCCCAGTTACAGCCGAGAGGGTAAACGAGGGTTGCCCCCTCGTTTTGCCACCTGCAGGTTGTATGGGACTGAGAAATGTAATCAGAGATAAACAGGCCACGTTTCCATGAGTCAGAGATAACCCTGGGGCAGTTTGGAAAGTCTCTTATACTAAAAAATACATTCTTACACTACAAACTGGAAACCTAAGCTCCATAATACATATACAAATGTATACCATAAAAGTAATGCTTAGAGACTAACATAAATGCTGGTCCAGAATTGGTAAAGCCAGGGGAAGCTAGCAAAGGTAAATATACAGTATTATATAGAGAGATGCCACCACCATTTATATTCAGAAGACATGAGATTCTGTAAGGAAACTAATGCCATTGAAAAACCCACAAGAAAAATTAGAATCTATGGAAAGCTACAAGCTATCATGAAGGACACTTAGAAGGAACAGCAGACAGGGGTAGTTAGCATTCCAAGATCTAGGGGAAATAGAACAATTTTAAATAGACTAAAATTTAAGTAATTTAAGTTATTTTAAAAACATCAAAGGAGGAATGAAAATAAAATAACAGGGCAGAGCAATACAAAAATATATTTAATAGCATTGAAACATGTATATTAATATATATGAACTAGATCACCAGTCCCAGTTCAATGCATGAAACAGGGCACTCAAAGCTGGTGCACCAGGACAACCTTGAAGGATGGAATGGGGAGGGATTTGGGGAGGGGTTTCAGGATGGGGGACACATGTACACCCAAGGCTGATTCATGTCAATGTATAGCAAAAGCCACTACAATATTGTAAAGTAATTAGCCTCCAATTAAAATAAATAAATTAATTAATTTAAAAAATAAATAAAAATAGGCAAAGAGTGCTTCTAGACATAAAAGCTGTATCATTACAAATTTTATTATATGTGTGAAGTTATATATTAGACATAGCCAAAGAGAAAATTAATGACCTGGAAACACATTGAGATTATCACCTAGAATTTGAAATAAAAAATATGAAAGGGAGTTGACAGGTATGTAGTCAAAATGCATGTAGTCAAGTACCAGAAACAGAACAAAGAACATGTGAGAGAGGTAATATTTTAAAAGATAATGACTAAGAACTTTTCAGAATTTAAATGAACTTAAGTTCTTCAATTGAAGACTGTCAGGTCCCATGAATGATAAAGAAAAACAAATGCAACTCCAGACCCTTTGTAGGTAATTACAGAAAATAAAAAAAAATAAGGAGAAAATCTTCAAAAGGTTTCAGAGGTGAAAGAGTACACAAAGGAATTTAATTCAACTGAAGACTTATCACCAGCAAAAACAGATAGCATTAGGAAGTGTATCTTCAGATCCCTATAGGACAATAACTAGCACCCTAAAATTCAAATCCTAACTAAACCATCATTCAAATATAAGCGAAAAAGAGTTTTCAATACAAACGAAACCCAAGAGGATTTATAACTCACAGATCCTAGGTGAAAAAACAACTAAAGGATACAACTAGAGAGATGGAGCCAAACCACATGGAGCGAATAGAAAGCTAGAAGCAATGGTGAAAAAATTAACACCAATTAAAAAGATCTAAGTAAGCACCAAATATAATAACACCAATAACAAAGACGTAGATTAAAAACAAGGTGAAACTAAAATGTTGGATAACAGAAGGTAGCCTAGAAGATAGCAGTGAGGTGGGGTGGGGAGTTTTACTTACTGTCCTGAAGGGTGTATGCCAAGGGTGTGTGTGTGTGTGTGTGTGTGTGTGTGTGTATGTGTGTGTGTGTGTGTGTGTGTACTCAGCTGTGTCTGACTCTTTGCAACTCTATGTACTGAGGCTGCCAGTCTCCTCTCTCTATGGGATTATCCTGGCAAGAATACTGGAGTGGATTGCCATGCCCTCCTGCAGGGGATCTTGCCAATCTAGGGATCAAACCCTAGTCTCACATCTCCTGCATTGGCAGGTGGATTCTTTACCACTGTGCCANGTGTCTGACTCTTTGCAACTCTATGTACTGAGGCTGCCAGTCTCCTCTCTCTATGGGATTATCCTGGCAAGAATACTGGAGTGGATTGCCATGCCCTCCTGCAGGGGATCTTGCCAATCTAGGGATCAAACCCTAGTCTCACATCTCCTGCATTGGCAGGTGGATTCTTTACCACTGTGCCACTGGGAAGCCCACAGTCCTGAAAGAAAAAGTGAAAGTGACGTCAGTCAGTCATGTCCGACTCTTTGCGACCCCATAGGCTGTAGAATACCATGCTCCTCCGTCCATGGGATTTTCCAGGCAAGAGTACTGGAGTGGGGTGCCATTTCCTTGTCCAGAGAATGTTCTGAAGGGAGATAAAAATATTGACAACCTTTAAACATTGTTAAACTTCAGAGGTTTTCAAAAATGTGGTTATTTATGGGAACCAATAAAAGAAGAGAAATACAATGCATAATTTCCAAAGCGATAGATGCTAAAAAGGAAATAAAGCAGAATCACTCCAAAAGGAAGCATGATGCCAGAAAATAATCATGAGAACGATTATTAGGTTTGCGAAGGGTCTTTGATTTGCTTAATCCTACCTATAAGCTGATAAGTTAGCCTTTTACTGTTTTTTGGATGCTAACAGAAGACATGAAACTTGGGGGTCAGACATAAAGGACCTTAACACTCTCATTTGGCGGCCACATTGAGCCTCACGTGTGCTTCAGTCCTACTTGGTCCCTCAGTCCCAGGCGAGATGACATGGCGGGACCTTGATAGATGTTGCATGTTGGTGTGTTACGGCTAAGGAACAATGTCCATGGGGAATCCATCTCTTAACAGGCTGTGAACTTGTCCTGTGTCTTAAAGGGAGACGTTACCTCACGTTGTTGCATTTTTAAAGCAAGCACAACCCTGAGAAATGACCTAGGTGATGAGCAGTCCAAGCCTTACATTCTTGGCAAACCCAGCAAGACACAGAGAATCAGGAAAAGGCCATAGAGGGGTTTATCTACAAACCATTTCCAAACACAAAACAAGATGACAGAAACGAATTAGAACACACCAACAACCACAATAAATAGAAATTGATTAAATTTGCCCTTTTAAAGAGAAAATTTTTAAGTTTGGGTCTGAAAAATGTGTAATTCATAAGAAACACCTTGTTCTTTTCACCTTGTTCTTTGGCCAAACTCTATTTTATTAATAGTGGATATCTGGTTGTGTGTATAATATGAGTGTGTGTTTGTGTGTGTGTGTTGGTGGTGATGCTGATGTACTAGTTGGGGGGGGACTGGTTAATTTCTTTCCTTTTTCCTTTTACCACATCTCTTGTCAAATCCATTCACAACTATTGAAGACAGATGCAGAATGTTTGAAAGTAGTTAACAATGAAGAAAGGCATACTGTGAAAATACTAACCCAAACAAAACTGATGCATTAGAAAAATAGCAAATAAAATATATTTAAGGCAAAATCCCTTCCACATTAATTTAGAGTGGAGCCGCTCATTACTTTTCAACAAGCAGAACAATCTAACTGAGAGGAAACATAAAAAGTTAGATCAGTAGAAGATGACATAAGAGATGCCTCCGACGAGAAGTTCAAACAGCAGGTGTTAGGAATTCAGATGAAAGAGTGGCGGATCTGAGGTGAAATGGTCCAGAAGTGGGTTCCGTATCGAGAACACACTGCTGTAGACAGATCCCACGTGAGGGTGGCCCGTGAACCACGTAGCAAGTACACTAAGGCTCATTTGAGTCACTGACATATGTATCTTGGGACTTTATAAACAGGGGAAATCAATGCAGCATGGACCCCAGTGACTGGGCAGATGAAGAGCTTGCTGTTGGGTGACTAAAGTCAGGAAACTCAGCCCTGTCAAAGCTTGTTTTCCTCTGTTCCCGAACCTGTAACAAATTCCGCCTGGATTGCGCCTCCTCTGAATAAATTATCCAGTGTGGGCCTAGGTGTTAAGTTATAGGTGGTCTGGAACAATCATATTGCTCTTGGAAAGCATGGACCACTGACAGTGAGAGAAGGACGTTGCAGCACAGGGAAATGACGGGTGCCTGGTTGAAGGTCAGCTAGCTGGCAGTAGAGCTGGGGCCGCATGTAGAGCTTTTTCCACTACATACCAGGACTTCCTTGGTGGCTCAGATGGTAAAGAATCTGCCTGCAATTCAGGAGACCCAGGTTCCATCCCTGGGTCAGGAAGTCCCCCTGGAGAAGGGAATGACTACCCACTCCAGTATTCTTGCCTGGAGAATTCCATGGACAGAGGAGTCTGATGGGCTACAGTCCATGGGGTAGCAAGGAGTCAGACNCAGCCAGGAAGGAGGTAAGGAAGTGGTTCCTCATTCTTGTCCATCCTGCTGGATCTGCTCCCGGTTCAACATGACGAGAGGCAACTTCATGTTCACAGATGTGAAAGCCGAACCAAGTGAAGAGCCAGGTGAGCTTCCATCTCTGTCTCTGCAGTAAACTGAGCAGAGAAGGAAGTGGTCAGACTGCCACTGGTGAGGCTCCAGAAAGCTCAGTTTGGGGCTGGGAGCCAGCTGGGCAAAGTCATTGAGTCTTAGTGTTTGCTCCCAAGCATCTTGAAGAGCAGAGCCTGTACCTTCGCTGCATCCTCCCCCACCCCCTCTGCGGGCTGCTTTATCTCGTGGCACTTTGCCTTCTTCCTTCTGTTTTTGGTACAGAACCAGGGAAGGAAAGATGAGCAAGTGCTTCTGTTACGTGGACGCCCCGACTCATCCATCAGAAATCAGGTCCCTGGGGAAGACTTTCCTGTTGGGTGTGCTTTCTGTCTCTTTCCATCTTTTCTCTCTCAACATTTTCCCTCCCCTTGCCTCAAAATGAAGTAATGTATAGAGTCCCCGGCTTCTATTAGAATATCAGCTCCATAAAGTCAGGTTTAGGAGTCACAGCCTGGAGGTGAGGATTTGAGTCGTGACTCTAGTACCCACTTCGCGTGGCTTTGAGTGGTCATCTTACTTCTCAGTGTTTCTGTGTCCTTGGTCATAAACTGGAGAAATAAGAGAAGCTGCCTCTCAGAGTGACTGTGGGGATCAGCTGAAATAATGTGAGTTGTCAGCGTCGGCAACATGTAACACACACAGTGAGCTGGGCACGGATGGCTGCTCAGGTTTGGGTTTGCTCCATGTGGAACAGGCAGGCCCAGTGACAAATTGAGGGAAGAGGAATAAGCCAGCCTTGTGTGCCATGAAAGGAACACCCAGCCCCTATGTCACTCCCCGCTGCCCCAACCCCCATTAAGCAAATGGATAATACCAGGTAGCATCAGCCCGGGGACAGATGTCTTCATAGGGAACAGCCAGATCTCCTGGTAGCCAGGGACCAGGCCACACTGGGAGGCACAATTGAATTTTCCCCTTCCATCTGACGGTTCAGGACTGGATGCTACTTTCCAAATGAAAGCAGTTCTGGAAGGTCATTGGGAACAGTGACTTGTGTTTATGCTGGCGCGTTTTTAATTCTGTCTCATTACAGCTGCTGTTAAGGCCGCATTATAATAATTGCTTTAGTTCTGCTTTGGTATTTTTGGGCTTCTTTAATGTAGCTATAATCTATGTCTATATTAAAGCGAGCAGAGCCAAAGAGTAGGGCCAGCTTATTAGACCAGCCAAGCAAATGCTGGTGGAGGGTGTAGAGCAGACAGGCAGGCAGGGGGAGAAGCCATGGCTGGAGTGGGAGTGCCAGGCAGCAGTAGGAGGTGGGAGAGGGGGGTGGTCCTGGCCTCAGGCCCCACACAGACTCACACTGTGACTCTGAGCAAGTTGGAGCTGCCTGTCTCGGGGCTCCCCCTCATCCATTATGTGAGTTGCAAAGTCTGTCTTGGAGGCGCTTACAAGTTGTTAAGAGAAAAGCCATTGCTGGCAGAGAGCCCGGTGTGGGGATGCCTGCATGGGGCTGCGGAGGAGCCTGTCTGCTGGAGGAGACCTCCCTTGCAGCCCCCAGCAGAGGGCCATGTGACCTCTAGAGTCAAAGAGATGGTTTGCAGACAACCTCCCAGTCCCCAGGGGACATTTTGCACTGGTCTTCCTTTGCTCACTCCCAGATCTATTTCTGAAATTTGGTTTCTTTGAGCCATCTCCATTCCCAGAAGAGTCCTTTACATGTGGTATCTTAGCCACTTGACGGAGGTCTTCCTGGAGTCCCAGATCACTGTGTCATCCCCTCAAAGGGCAGTGGTGCTAGTCTGGGGGGCAGAATACCAAGGGCCCTCCTGAACCAGGCACTTATGTAGCACTTACTGTATCCCACGTTCTGTGCTCAGCATCCACCGGCCATACGAATTCACCACCCTCACAGCAATCCTATGATCTAAGTACAGTATCATTCCTTTTTAAGAGCACAAGGAGGCCAGAAAGGCTGAGAAATTTGCCCACGTAACCAGGAAGCAACAGGTCCAGAATTCAAGTCCAATCTAGGGTCAGGTTCACCATCATCTATTGCAGCTGGCTGCCTCTTCCCACCTCTGCCCCTCACTCCTTCCTCCAGAGGGTCNCAGTATCATTCCTTTTTAAGAGCACAAGGAGGCCAGAAAGGCTGAGAAATTTGCCCACGTAACCAGGAAGCAACAGGTCCAGAATTCAAGTCCAATCTAGGGTCAGGTTCACCATCATCTATTGCAGCTGGCTGCCTCTTCCCACCTCTGCCCCTCACTCCTTCCTCCAGAGGGTCTTCCAGGCTGCTAAATGGAAAAGTCCTGAGTAGTCACTCTCAGGTCAGAGGCCATGTGCCTAGGCTGCCGTGCGGCACAGGTGTGGGTCAGGATGACTGGTCAATAGTTGGGGATGTGAACGCCAACTGAACAAAATGTCTTTTAGTTCACGTCTTACCCGCTGCCCGACCCCAAGTATACCTTTGCCTGGAATCTGTGGGTGTTGCAGAGGAAGTGAGAAGAAGGAAGAACTCTTAAAGTCATGTCCCTACCTTCCTGTAACCCCACTTGTCTCCTGGGCTAAGCAACACCTTGGTATTTCCAGAAGAATTCCTGTATGTCCTCCCATTTCTAAACACTTTCATATGAAGAGGATTTCAAAGCCTTTCCCAGGGGCTTTTGCCCTATTACTTCCTCATGCAAAATAGTTTTTATTGTAGGCAGTTGAAAAATAGGCCTGTTGCAGCTCAATATCTACAGACTGGTGAGATCTCAATGCTTAAGGGACCCCAAAGTCAATGTTCTACTTGAGGAATTCCTTCCAAACATCTCTCCCTGATGCTTCACAGTCTTACCTCAAACATGCAGGAACATAGGGGCCACCTCCATTCCAGAGCAGCCTGTTTAATTTCTTGAACTGTTCTAATCATTAAAAAGTTCTTCTTTCCTCTGGATCAAAGTCTGCCTCCTGATAACTTCTACTAATTAGTCCTAGTTGGATCTCAAAAATATCAAAAGATCTTAAATTGTCTCCAGCAAAAATCATACTTATAAAAATGCTTTCTTTTCTTCCTCTATGGTATTCTAGTCAAAATTTTGGTGTTGCTACCAACACCACGTGTGCCGAGAGTTGGAAAATGCAAAGCAAATAAGATGGGATCTTTGCTCTTGGTTGTGTGATAGTAGTGAGGCAGGAGATAGATGGGGCTCCAGGTTGGAAAGTTACAATCAGCCAGCCTCCTCTTTGCATTTCCTGGGGCAAGACATAGAGGGGCTCCAGTTAAGGAATTTACAATAAAGATTCCACCTGCAATGCAGGAGACCCAGGTTCAGTTCCTGGGTTGGGAGGATCCCCTGGAGAAGGAAATGGCAACCCACTCCAGTATACTTGCCTGGAGAATCCCATGGACAGAGGAGCCTGGTGGGCTATTGTCCATGGGGTTGTAGAGTCAACACGACAGAGCTCTCCAAAGTGGAAGGAAGAGCAGAAAGAGGGTAAATAGCTAGTCTTTGTCTCTTGTAAATACTTCAAGGAAATAATCATGGCAAGGACAAAGAGAGGCAAAAACCCCTTCCGAGTAAAAAGATTAAGGAATCTCCCCTTCCTCTTCTTTTGGGACAAGGGAGACACTACACATGTGCAGAAAGGCTCCTTGGAGTCAAAAGTTGGAGGACAATTCCAAGCCGTAATGAGTCTTGCTTCCCCCAGAAGCCTTCACTTTGAGATCCATCTTGGCTAAGGTGTGCATACGCACCCCAGGGAAGGGTCCTGAGACAAATTAACTGGGTGGGAGAGGACAGAGCAAGATGGCTGGCCTGAGGGAAGACAGAGACCCTGAAAACTCCACCCTTATAAAGGATTTGAACTGCCCAAATGTGCAACTCTCGCTCTGAGCGCGTCTGTACGTCTTTCCGCAGGTACTTTTCAATAAGCTTTTTACTTTACTTTTTGCCTTCTGCCTCTTTGCCTGAATTTGTTCTTGATTAGGCAAGTAAAGACTAGGGACCTGAGCCCTAACGGTTGGCTAAGCTGTGGTCCAGTGGTTAGGACTGCCCATCTGGGAAACTAAGACCTTGCTTCCACTTACTGCTTGTTGCATGCTGCTGCTTACTGCTGCACGCATCCGAAATCAATAGCGTTAACAACTGCGAAGTACCCACTTTGGACAAACTGCCTCCTGCTTCCTTTGGATTTGTTTATTGGTGTAGAAAGTGCACTCATATTTGTGTGCAGACTGACAAGACAGACAGAGATTCGCTTAGTTGTGTCCGACTCTTTGCGACCCCCACAGACTGTAGCCTGCAGGACTCCTCTGTCCATGGAATTCTCCAGGCAAGAGTACTGGAGTGGGTTGCCATTCCCTTCTCCAGGGGATCCCCTCGACCCAGGGATTGAACCTGGGTCTCCCATGTTGCAGGCAGTCTTTACCATCTGAACCACGAAGCCGTGTCCTGTTTTGACCATAAGAACCATAAACCTGGCTGCCCGCCAGTCTGATTCACTCCTGCTCCTCCCTCTCTCCCACATCATCTTCCAGGTCACCCTGCGGTCACTGCCACTTTCCTCTCTATTTTCAGTTTTCCTTAATCAGGCCATCCAAGAACCCTCTCCAATCCTCCCATCCCTCTTTCCCACAGCACCATGACACTCTCCCCTAAAAACTGTCCTTAATTAGTGAACAAAATTTCCCTCCCCGACACAGGCTGTGCTCCCCCAGAAAAGGCAGTGACAGATATGAACACCATTTGGTCTAATTAGTTTTGATATTTCACACACCATATTTGTGAGGCTTTCTGGAGGGAGGGGAGGTAGGCAGGGAAAATGCTTCTATTAAAAGGACAGCAGGGGCACTTAGCCGAGGGGAGGGGTGGGGTTTGGGGGGGGTGTCTTCTTTTGTCATTGCCTTTATAAAACCTTTGTTAAATCAGTGCTACTTGGCCTGAGGACACAACTTCCTTGCACTTCTGTGTGCCTGTATCAGTCCTCCCCAGGGATGAGACCCATGTCTTTCCTTATCCCAGTGACTCATAAAGTTCCTGATTGAGTGATCTTTTCTCCTCTGTGACAGAAATCTGTGCAAGGTGAGGGGGCCTGGTGCTGAGACCTGGGTGCTCTCTATCCGTCTTGCCCTTGGCTTGTTCTGTGACCTTGGGCAGGCCCCCATAGAACTCTCCAGGGCCCTTTTGCAGTCGAAGGGCTGTTTGTTAGGGAAGAGGAGGGCTAGAGGGAGATAAGATCACGTCTTGAGTGGCTGGAATAGATGTCTCCCAAGATGTGGAATATTGGCAATTATAGAGTGTATAAATTAGAGTAGCTCTTGACATAGAAAATCAATCCTCTATTCCTCTGTCACATTTTCTGTCATCTGTTTATACCCTGCAAGGTTTAGGAGGCATGTTTGTCAGTCCGAAGAGCTGAACATATTCTCAGTGTATCCCAGAACTTGGCCACAATCTCATGAACTGCCCCAGAAATATGCAGTTGAGATTGGAAATCAACCCCGGGCTTTTCACATGCTCGGTGAATCGAAATGTTGTTATTCAGCTGCTCAGTTGTGTCCTACTCTTTGTGATCCCATGGACGGCAGCAAGCCAGGCTTCCCTGTCCTTCACTATCTCTCAGAGCTTACTCAAACTCATGCTCATTGAGACGGGGATGCCATCCAACCATCTTGCCCTCTGTCGTCTCATTCTCCTCTGGCCTTCAATCTTCAATCTGAAGTGGGTGTCCCCTAAAAGTTTGTCGGACCAGATATGGAGCAGAATTCCAAGCCTTACCATGGTATTATGGGACGAGCACTGGAAGGGGCGTCAGAACTTCTGGGTTTCCTCATTACCTGGCTTTGTGAACTCAGGCAATGCATTCAGGTCCCCAAACTCATTCACTCATCTCTCAATCCAGAGAGCTGAATAGCTCTCTAAGCCTCATAGTAGTTCAAAGTTCATGATTTTATGACCGAGTCTGGAACAAAGCAACGAGGGTATTTTAATAACCCTGTTGGTATAGGGAATGGGTTACCAATGGGGTCAGCCTAAGCTTCAAGCTTGAGGGATCCCTGAGGGATTTCTCTCTCAAGGGGCTGCCTCTGTGTGATTCTCTTGGGAATTATGGGGCAAACCTGTCCTGTCCTTCAGACCATCTTGAACCTCACCCCCGGTTATTTGGGGAGCTGGACATGTGCCCTGGTCCTAATTTATCCTTCTCTTGTCCCTGAAGAAAAGTTATGAGCAACCTAGATAGCATATTCAAAAGCAGAGATATTACTTTGCTGACTAAGGTCTGTCTAGTCAAGGCTATGGTTTTTCCTGTGGTCATGTATGGATGTGAGAATTGGACTGTGAAGAAGGCTGAGCACGGAAGAGTTGATGCTTTTGAACTGTAGTGTTGGAGAAGACTCTTGAGAGTCCCTTGGACTGCAAGGAAATCCAACCAGTCCATTCTGAAGGAGATCGGCCCTGGGATTTCTTTGGAAGGAATGATGCTAAAGCTGAAGCTCCAGTACTTTGGCCACCTCATGTGAAGAGTTGATTCACTGGAAAAGACTCTGATGCTGGGAGGGATTGGGGGCAGGAGGAGAAGGGGACAACAGAGGATGAGATGGCTGGATGGCGTCACTGACTCGATGGGCGTGAGTCTGAGTGAACTCCGGGAGTTTGTGATGGACAGGGAGGCTTGGTGTGCTGTGATTCATGGGGTTGCAAAGAGTTGGACACAAGTGAGTGACTGAACTGACCTGAACTGTCCCTTTACACCTTCTGTGCTGATGTGAGCATTGCTTTATTGTGACCTCCACCTACAAAAGCTGTCTATCCAGCCATTCCTGGGAGGCCAATGGAGGGCCCTCCCTCCAGGCAGGAGGACACAGAACTATAGTGGGTGATACTCAAGAGTGTGTCCTGCAAAGTCAGCCCAGGTATGAATGCCAGCTCTTCTGTGACCAGGCCTCCGCCTGCTCTCTCTGGCTCTCACTTCCCTCATCTGGAAAGTTGTAGTGAGAATCAAACAAAAACAAAAACTAAAGTGTGTAAAGTACTTAGCACCATGCCTGGCCTCTGGTAAGCACTCAGTAAATAAATGTTAGTTGTAGGTGTGTTGATGCTGTTATTTGTGATAAATTCTCCTGACCCTTTTCCTCCAATCAGGAGTTTTCTTTGCCAACCCCTGCATTAATGGTGTTGGCTTTTCCTTTTGAGCAATGAGAAAAATCACATTTAATCACACCCTTCCCTTCATGAGTCTTGAATCCTTCGAGAAATAGACCAGAAGCCAGATAGATAGGGAAAAATCCATTTTCATTGCTGGTAAAGCTGGATTATGGAAAGACAATTAGACCCAAGAACCCCTCTTCCAAATACAGTTCATCAACTCTAGACGGGGATTTGCTCTGTGTAAAGGTTGGATGGCCAAGAGCAAAGATGCCTCAGGGGGCTCAGAGAAGCCTGAGGGGTGTGCCTTCTGAAGGTGAACATGAACTCTGCTGGGCAGAGGGGAGGAGCTCCTGGAGGTTTGAAGCCTTGCCGTTCCCATCATGCATTACTCTTCTTTCAGACCAAGTGGGGCTTACTCAAGGGACAGGAAGTATCCTCCCAACAGCTCAGCAAGAGTGCAAGTTCCTAATTCCTGGAGTGAGGCAGAAAGACAGGGAGGGGAGAATGCTACTCCCACTACAACCTCCTGGTAAGAAGTTCTTGTTTCCTTGCTTCAACTTAAAAATACCAGAAATGCATGGAACCGGCTCTTCAAAAGCCTTCCAGAAGTTATTTTAAAAAGTCTTGTATGTCTTCCCATAACATGTCCTTTAATGTATCTTTTTATTATAAAAGATAGGATTATTATAAAAGTTAAACTATGAAAGAAGGATATAATAGAGTAGGCGAAGGTCCCCCTCACTCTGTAATCAGGTCACTCACCTCTCTCCCAACCAAAAGTTCATTAACAAAGTTCTATGTCCACCAGATATTTTAAAACAATTTATATAAGCATCGTTGTTGATTAGTCACACACTCCTGCTCACTCACTGTGGTACAGGAAAGCCCTTCCCAGGTGCCCTGAGTGAGTGATTTGGGAAGAGCATCTCTGCTTAGTTTGTGTACTCCTATCAGGTCCTAGGGGCTCCCCCCATGACTCAGGGGTAAAGAATCCACCTGCAGTGCAGGTAACATGGGTTCGATCCTGGGTTGGGAAGAGCCCCTGGAGAAGGAAATGGCAACTCACTCTAGTGTTCTTGCCTGGGAAATCGCATGGACAGAGGAGCCTGGCGTGCTACAGTCCATGGGGTCATAAAAGAGTCGGACGTGACTGAGCGACTAATCACCACCAATAACAACAATCAGGTCCCAGTGTTAAGGCTCCTCTACCTGTTTATTTCTTTCAGTGTCAAGAATGTTTGACTTGGGGTGGATTTCTGCAGGTGGGGTGCAGAGAGTACTTCTAAAATGCAGCTACTTCCAGGGCAACCCCAGAGGCCGTCTTTAGGCTATGACCATGGCTCGATCTTACCCAAGTCAGAATTCGGGCTTCTTTTACACAAAAAGGGAAGGGGGTGTGGTTAATTGTGGCAAACCTCTTGATGTCGGAATCCTTTGTTCTTTCAGCTATCCACATAGATCAGGTCACAAGACAAATGTTATTCTCTGTTCTGCAACTTTTTATCTATGTGAGTGGAAAACTGTTCTACCCTTAAAAGTTAAAGAGTCTTGAGAATAGGCGCTCCTGTATATTTCAGGCTATATGCAACATTCTTAACTCAAAGCGATAGAATATGAAGGCTAACGTTAAAGGAACAGACCTAATAGGGACTTTCCTGGCAGTCCAGTGGTTAAGATTCTGTGCTTCCACTGCTGAGAGGGAAGGTTTAATTCCTGGTCTGGGGACTGTGGTTCTGCATGCTGTGTGGCATGGCCAAAAAATACAAACACACACATATATATATATGATATATCATATATTTGAAAATATTTCCAAATATACTTGGGAAAAGTTAAAAAAAAATGAAGTAGTAATATTCCTTTAACAACTTTATGAAAAACCAAAAAAGAAACGGACCTGATATGGAGTCAACCTTGTTATTCTCTTTTATAATATCAGCCCATGATGAAAATTTGGTAGAAGCTCCAAGACCGAGGGTTCAGTCCCTGCCTCTCACAGTCCCTCTGTCGGCAGTTATCCCAGCTTTGTTCATTCTGTTCTTGCCCCACTGCTTGGAAGGGTTTGGAACCATCCTACTGACCCAGCCCTGGTGTCCTCTGCACTGGAATGTGGTCTCCCTGAGACCAGCAGCTACCTTACCCCAGGCTCCACAGTTTGGTCTTCCGTTTGGATGTCCTGCACCCAGACTTTCTCCCCATTCCCATTTCCCTCCTTCCTCTTTTTATGGCAAGGGTGGGCTTTACCCTTCTTGACCCCAACATTCCAGCTCTTTGATGGGCTCCTTGACCAGGGCTCGCTGTAGATTCTGGAATCAGTGTCCTGCTTCCCCACTCAGGTCAATTTCTGGCTCATTGACCCCAGGAGGGGGAGACATTACTCTTTCTCCATGGTTCCAGCCCTGGAGCTTGCCCTCTGTCCCTACCTGGACCAGGGCACTGTGGCAGCCTGGATCTCCCCGGCTTTCCCCCATTTCCAGCAGGAGCCCCTCATATTCTGTGCAATCAAGGCCATGCCACTGGTGACATGTTCAGCTGTCTCTGCTATTTCCCATGAGACGTTAACTGTCACTCAAATATTGAGCAGTCTCACTAGTTTGCAGTTCTATTTGGCAATTTATTTATTGTTGCTAATACTCCGTCAGAAAAATATTGATGTCCTTTTAAATATGTGATTTTAGCAGGTTTCTCTGGGGAGTTTCTTGTATTTGGGGACAGGTTTTTTTCTCCCTCAGGGACACAAGCCTAATTTTACCTTGAAATTGAAAATAAGATGCATGTCAGAGGATCCTGTTTCATAGGTAACATTCTTAGGCTGCACAGCACACCTGGACCACAGGGCAGGAGTTAGGAGGAAAGGGGGGCATACCTGTCAGGCACTGGGTGTGTATCTATGGCATCCCCACCACTCATTCCAGTTTTGCCTGCAGATAAATTCTTGGTTGAGAAAAATTTCTGCCTTTTGTTTCAAAGTTTGGTTTTCTTGGTTTGCATTAGGCAAACACTTAACACTTAGTGTTCATTTAATACTTCTGTACAACACTCACTAGGTGCCAGGCACTATTTTGAACACTTGCAAGTACTATTCTATTAAATTCTTAGACAGTCTTACACTATTGTTCTCCCCATTCTACAGAAGGGAAAACTGAGGCAGAGAGAGGTTCATGAGATTGCTCAAGGTAATTGCATCTCATAAGTGGCAGTTGTCATGGTTGTTTAGTCACTAAGTCATGTTGGACTCTCTGTGATCCCTAGGACTGTAGCCCACCAGGCTCCTCTGTCCATGGGATTTCCCAGGCAAGAGCACTGGAGTGAGTTGCCATTTCCTTTTTCAGGGGATCTTTCTGATCCAGGGATCGAACCCACATCTCCTGTATTGATAAGTGGATTGTTTCTAACCTCTGAGCTGCCATGGAAGCCCCAGTAAATGGCAGATCAGGCATTAACACTCAGGCCACCCTGTGCCACAGTTTGTATCTGCCTGCTGCCCCAGGCTGCCTCCCAGCCACGAGCATCCTTTCCATCTGCTGTCAACTCAGGTCCTTGGGAGGTTCTCAGCTTGTTCTCACTCCACGGGAAAGTGCATGTGTCAGGACTGGACACACATCTTTGCTACCCAAATTGTGGGATTTTTTCCCCCTTCCATCTATGCCCTTTACCTGAAAGGATGAATCGGACAGCTGAGTTGATGCTCTGGAAATGCAGCCTTTGATTTGTCCTCAGATGAACTTGTCACAAAAATCAGCAAAGTGCCAGTCTGCCTGGCTACTGCACATTGTTTCCAGTTGTGGCCGAGGACCTTCGCTGACTGTTCCATTCATCTTGTCCTTGGTCCATCCCGTGGCTCTTTGTGGTTCTGGGAATCTGGGCAGTGATCTTGACCCCACTCCCCCAGCATCTCGTGACATTCCTCCAGGCACTGGGGGTTGCTTGTAGTATACCAGCCCCCATAGTGTGTCCTTATTTCTCAATGTGATACGAAAAGGGAAAGGGAGATGAGGGGGCAGGAGGCTGGATGAGAACACTACATGTTCTAGAAAACATCCTTCCTGCTTCTGACTAAGATGTGGTGGGTTATACCTTGGGTCGTCAGAGAAGATGCTGATTTGGCGCTCTGTGTGCTTGCAAACCTTGGCAACAGAGCAGGAGCTGGGTGTGGAGGGGTGGACCGGGAATGAGGAGAACTATTCTAGTACCAGCCTCAGTCTCCTTACCCAGATAGCAAGGAGCTCCGGACAGACACTCTCTTGGTTTCTCTGTCTCTGAAATCCAAGGGTCATATACGGCGGGAGGTCCATGGTAGAATAGGGAGACCAGGAAGGCACCCCTTTCCTAGAGTTATACTGCCGATGTAACAAATGGCCCAGTTATAGCCAGACACTGTGCTCAGAGGTAAGGGGGGCTAGGGAAGTGAGACTGGGCATACCACATGCCAGCTCTGGCATTCATTAACAGGGCACCTGACTAATAGCATCCATTCCAATGACTTTCCCACACTCCCTCCTGCCATGTTCTGCCCCCTTTGACACCTGGTTACCCACTCCCCAACTTTCTAGGAGCTTCTTTTTATTTTTGTTTGGTTCTGGGTTTTCTGGCTGTACCAGGCAGCCTACATGCTGCCTGGTACAGCCCACATGCTGTAAAAAGGGGTCTGTTCCCTGGTCCAACAGGCTTCCCTAATAGCTCAGATGGTAAAGAACCTGCCTGCAATGCGGGAGACCTGGGCTCTATCCCTGGTTTGGGAAGATCCCCTGGAGAAGGGGAACACCACCCACTCCAGTATTCTGGCCTGGAGAATTCCATGGACAGTCCATGGGGTTGCAAAGAGTCAGACACGACTGAGTGACTTTCACTTTCAGGCAGCCTGTGGGATCTTAATTCCCTGACCAGGGATCGAACCTGTGCCCCCTGCAGTGGAAGCGAGGAGTCTTAACCACTGGACACCGGCGAAGTCCCTCTGGGAGCTTCTTAAGTCACATTTTTCTTTACCAATGAGTGTGGTTTGGTCAAGACCCAAAGGATGGAGAGGATAGTCCTGATGGAGACAACAGGGCTGCTGTCACCCCTGGGTCCTCAGTCTAGCATGTAAGTATTTAATTAAAAGTCACCCATTGAATGAGGGGTAATGGACTGTGCCTCCCCAAAACCAGCCAGGAAAGACTCGGGTAGAGGGAAACTTTGAACTTTCTATTTAGAAAGACAAGTAACCACAGGGCTGCTGAAGGATTCACCAGGCCCTTCAATGTGACCCTGAGCTATCTGGAGACAGCGGATGAATGTAGGTCCCCCACAGCACCAACATCTTTCCTTTCCTGTTTCTCCTCTCCTGCCCAGCCAACCACACCCCAACTCCCCTCCCCTGTCCGGGCCACTGCCAGGCTCCCTGCCCATGATGGATTTTTCAGGCTTCATTTAGTGACATAACCATCCCAGTAAAACATACAAATGGCCCAACCGTGGATTCTAATGTGCAGTAAACGATTTTTCACCTCATATCATTTTTTATGGGAAGGAACTGGCTTTGGGCTTCTTCTGCACCCCCACCCTACCCCTCCCTACCCTGCAGGCAGACTCTGCTGGGAAAAGGTTGCCACCTCTCCTTCCTTCATCTGCCAGGCTGTCAGTTCAGCTCCAGGTACCGTTCACTCATGGGAGTGGTGGGGGTGCAGTTCAGCTTTGATTAACTATCCCTTGCAATGTTCATTTCCAGCAAGAGGCTCACGCGGTTGTCCCAGCAGGAAAAGGAAGGTAGAGAGGTGGTGAGGGTGGAAGGAGGCTTCCAGGTTCCTGATTGGTCTCAGTTCTTTATTTGCCTGTCCTGTTTGTTTTCAGAAGGCACTCTTCTGCAGTAATCCTTTCTTCCTACATTTGTCCTCCCTGGCTGGGTGAGCTCTGTCTGCCCTTTACTTGGTCTTCCTGGGTGCTGTTACATGTGAAATGGAAACCTCAATGCTCCTCTCTCTCTGCCATGTGGCAAGACTGGAGGGGATCTCCCCCTTTAAGGAGATGAAGTAACCTCTAAACAAACTAGACAGAATCATCTTCATACCCCATAGTGGGGCAGGGCTCACTGATGCTGAACTAAACAGCTTATGATCCAAGCTCAACACCTGGACCCAGCAAGGTCAGTTCATCCATGTCTCTGGACTGACTGACTGTGCTTGGCTAATGTTCATAATTGGCCTTGTGGTCTTTGCCTCTTGGCCTAGTCCTGCCTGAGCTCCTCTTTCAAATGGCTTCATTTCCTCCCCTCTACTCTGAACTGGGGCATCTCCTAAGACCCCAGCCTGGGCCATCTGCCTTTTTCTGTAAACATTCGCAGTGGACATTCATAGAAGTCCCAGCAGATGATTTGAATGAGGGTGGGCTATTTGCTGAAAAAGAGTTTGGTGATGACTCAAGGTCTTCCCTAGCAGTGGAATTGCTTTGCGCTCTCAGGCAGCAAAAATCCTACCTGCCTGCCTTCCAACCAGCTGCTTTCCATGTGCCCAGAAAGGCAGGAGATGTGGCAGGGTTGTGAGGTTCCAGCAACTTCTTCTGCTGTTACTCACTGCTGGCTCTGCCTCCCTGGTCAAAGAGGCAGCTGACCCTCAATGCTACATCAAGAACAGAGCTACAAGAATGTGTCTCTTTATGCATCTTCTAGTAGGTACATGAAGCTGCCCCCACAGTGTCTTGGATTGCTTCATGCCCCTTTGGTGGCAGCTGGCTTCTCACCTCTCCACCTGGCCAGCGCTGGGGCAAGGATCACACATGCCCAGCACTGAAGCATGTATGTGGGTGTGTATCCAAGCAAGCATCTTGCATGCAGAGATTTATTTTGGAGTAATATCTTTGCATTTGGCTCAAAGGCATAAAGTCAGTATGTGTGCGTATATTAGTTGCTCAGTCATGTCCGACTCTTTGTGACCCCATGAACTATAGCTTGCCAGGCTCCTTTGTCCATGAAATTCTCCAGGCAAGAACACTAGGGTGGGTAGCCATTCCCTTCTCCAGTTGATCTTCCCAACTGGGGAGGGCATTGCTGGCAGATTCTTTACTGTCTGAGCCACCAGGGAAGCCCTAAAATAAGTATACCTAGTACCAATAATGGCATCACTGACTCAATGGACATGAGTTTAAGTGAACTCCTGGCGTTGGTGATGGACAGGGAGGCCTGGTGTGCTGCAGTCCATGGGGTCACAGAGTCAGACACGACTGAGCAGCTAAACTGAAGTACCTATGAGTTACTCTGATAAAGAGACACTGCTTTGGAGAAATAATTGTTCAATGAAAAAATAATTGACCAAAAGGAAAGTCCTTTACAGTGTCAAGAAGTTTTATAGAAATGTCAAGGCTGGTGATAATGATGATCACTCTTTGGAGACTCTATTAGAACATACATACTCATCAGACCACACCTCCATGGTGAGCCTGGGAATGAAGGACAAGGGGCAAGAGAGCTCAGCTGGTGTTTCCTATCACCTTGGACACGTGGGTATATTCTGAAGCCCAGGTTTCTGGGTGAGTAAAGATAAGCCAGCAAGTGCTTGGGGTAGTGTGGCTAGGGTTGAGGGGGGCTGGGTGCTACAAGCACCACTGAGGAGCTTTGGCCTGCAGGCAGATGGTGGCAGTTGACCAAGATCTTGAAGGGTTTTCAAGCAGAGAAGTCATCAGCCAGCTTGAGGTTGCCCCAGAGGATGAAACTAGGGATAAATGAAGCGCAGGGTTAGAGGGCTGATTTCTTCCCCAAGTTTGACCCTCCCCACAACTATACAAGTGGCTTCACTCCACCTGCTGAGATGGAGCAGGCTGGACTGGAGACTGGCTATCAACGTCATTGAAGGATTCTGGCATTTGGGGGAAAAACTCTGCAAGAGACTGTGTGAGGGGCTTTCATTGGGCTCTAACCAATTATCCTCCTAAGAAAATTTGAACCCAGAACCACAGGCATAAGGAGGAGATCAGATAACCTGTAGCAGTTGAGATCCCAAAGTCTGCATTACCTGAAGGCCCTATGACCTCATCCTGGAAAACCTCATAGTGCTTTATGACAACAATCCAGCTGGAGATTGGAGATCCAAGTGCAGAAATACCGGGATGAAGCAGGCATGGCTTGTTGAGGGACTTTCTAGGGTTCAGAAGAGTTCACGTGACTTCCTTCCATCACCCAGCCCTAAGCAATACCCTTTTGCTTGCCTCTGCAACCATACCTCTCGATAGTCCTGGAAGACCTGGGACCAAGAAGTGGGTGAGGTTCAAAGGGCAGCGAGGTAGGCAGTGACTAAACCCCCAATTTAGGAGACAAAAAGCATGGCAGTGAAAACAAATCTATTTAGAAGCCTCCAGCAGATTTTAGGCACCTTGATTAATCATAACTTGCTACACATTATTTCCCTGTAAACAAACTACAATGTTACTCATATAAACAGCTTTATCTCCGCAGCTGCAAAATGTCAGGATTTAATGTAGAATGAGCAGAGATACACCATATGTTACCACTCCAGGCCTGGAACACACTAATTCATAGCATACTGCCTCATCCTGAAGAGGTGATTACATAAGGGGGCCTAGGCCTGGCCGTGACTTTGTATGCCAAGTCCAAGCCCCCGGACCCCTCTCCTTGGCTGAGCCGTAATGACTGAGAAGCAACGCAGAGTAAGGCTCCAAGGCTGCCAGCAGAGAGCTAGATGGCAACGCGGGAAGTACGGATGCGGTTGTGTTGTTGTATTTTAAAAAATTGACTCAAATAAATACAGGTGTACCACACTGGGAAACCCATGGTTCCAGTACAATAATGAGGGAAACAAAACCAGGCAATGAATTGCTGATACCCTGCTGAGCGGGGGTTGCTGCTGCTTTTGCCAGAATAAAAAGCCCACAAAAGACGCCAAACAAACAGAACCCCCCATGGAAACCAACAGTTAAGAAAGAAGCTAAATACAAGAGGAAACAGAACTTAATAGTTATGAAAACAAAGTCTGTAAAAGGGCTCTTTATCGAGGGGTAGTTTTATTCCCCAAAGAAGACATTTTCCCAACAGACTGCTCTTAGCTAGAAAATGCGTAAGATGTATTTTCGTAGACAGGATGGTTTCTTAACTCTCTTTGCTTCTTTTCCCTTCTGTGGCTCGTTTTTTACTTTAATTTGACATCAGTCAGGGATCGGTACAGTCGAGAACACCCACTGCCTCTTTTTATAAACGCAGCCTTATGGGAGCACAGACACGCCCATCGGTGTATGTGTTGTCTGTCTGCTTTTACGCCACACATCAGAGGTGAGTCCAGGCACTGGGAACCATATGGCCCACAAGGCTGAAAATATTTGCTATCTGGCCCTTTACAGAAAGGGCTCCAAACTCTGGATGTGTTATGTCATTCTCCAGCTGAAACATTTGAGGCATGCTCTCAGTTAACTTTTGACCACGGGGAAAGCAATCCACTTTCTTGGCTCTAGAACCCTGAGTTCCCTTTAAGGAAGCGCCACCCACCTGGCCTGGTCTTGGTGTGACTGTCAGTCAAGGAGCAGGTGTGAGACCCCAGCTTACTGTCCGATTCTCCCTGGAATCTGGCTTGCCAGTGGAGTGGGGTGCAGATGATGTATTCTATTGGCAGCTCCCTGAAGCTCTGGAGTCCCAGAGCAGTCCTGGTTTTCAATTCTTTCCCTAAACCGCTGGCTTGTGCTTCAGGTTGGTGAACAACCTTCATGCTTCCACCACCTGTGTTTTCTTGCTTGAGTAACAGCTAGTTTCTGTTGCTTATGACCGAAGAGCGTGAACGGATGTCAACTGCCTCCCAATGGCCCCTCACCACCTGTGGGTCAGGTTGGAGTGAGACCTACCAGACAGACACCCCCTGACTTGACCGTGGCTCACTTGAGGGCCTTATCCACCCCATCTTCTCTCTTCGGTTCCAATGCTTCGTACCCTGAGGACATGCTGCACACTCTAGCTACTCTGTTAAAATCACTAGTTTACGAGGCTGTCTTCCCACACCTTGCTATGAGCTCCTTGGAGACCAGGAAATGGTCTTCTTTATCTCTATCCCCAGAGCATGGATAGGTTGTTGAATGTTAGAAGACTGAACCCCTGTGGTCCCCACTGATGCTGTATTTGGCCGTGATTATCTTGGACCTATGACAACAGTTCCCCAACCCAACTCAGTATCAAGTCATCCTTTCTGCTCCCATGTTGATTTTATTCCCTGATTCCAGTTATTTGCCTCTAGTCTGATCTTTTCAAGCCCTGAATTTGTGCCTACTCCTGGACTGGGGTTCCAGGATTCTTTGCAGGTCTGTTTCTCTGCCCTCAGATTCTGGGTCCTGTCTTCCTCTTCTTAGGACAGCTGTGGCTGACAGTTCTGCACCAGGACCTTGTAGCTCATGGCTGCTTGACACCAGATGTACAACTCCCATCCCCAGCCACACTCAAGGGAGGTGTGAACCTTCCAGATGCTTCTCACCCTCTTGGGTTGCCTTTCCTGCCCTTCTGGGGTCTACACCTGAATCCTGACAATTTGTTGCTAACTCCTTGCCAGGAGCCCTCTGGAAGGATGATGATTTTTTTGCCTCAGTGGTACAAGCAGGCAGGGCAGAAGTGAGTGCTAAGCATCTCCATGAGCCTTTTTCTGGAAGAAGAGTCTTTAGTTCTTCCCTTTTGCAGAGAGGAAATCAGTCCTCCAGGGAGCACACAGCCGACAGTTTTAGCAGGACAGTTAAACTCAAACCTTAGTGTTTCTGATGCAGTTCCTTTCTCTTAGTCCAGTTGCATGGGGACATCTTGGATTTCAGAACTCCTCATGCCCCACATCCATCTATAAGAGATAAGCATTGTGCTTTGCAGGCTCCTTGGGGAGGGAGACAGACTCATCTCTTGGACCCACTTCTCTCTTGTTTCCTGGTGGGCCAGGGCTCTCTGACTGCAAGATCCTATCTGAGTGTCAGAATCTTAAACATTAATATTAGTAATTCTCTCTCTCTACTGTTCTTATGCCAGAAGGGCTCTTGGAATGTGCAAAACATTCTGCATCCTGATCCTGCTGCCTGGGGGTCAAGAAGGGTACTTGGTTCCTCTCCAGATCGTGGAGTCATCCAAAGAAGCAGATTGTCCCAGTAAGTCCAAACACAGGAGCCTCATTTTGCCCAAAGAAGGCATAATTCTCAAGATGAGGGCTCTTTCTGGGTTCTGAGTTCACTTCTAAAGGCAGTTGGCAGATGCTGGTCTCTACTTGCCAGAAACTCCTCCAGGAACCATGAGGTCAAAGACAAATGTGATGAGTGGGGAGTGAGTTTGGGGTAGAGGATGAGCCAACATCCTCAAGTGTCCAGGACAGGCCAGCATTGTCAAACAGGCTGCTTGACTGCTTTTTACAAACTTTCAGAATATCCTTCAACTTCTGAAGTTTTTGGCTCACAAACTGTGTCTCTAAGACTGTCTGTCTTTCACACTTGGCGTGCACAAAATATTTGCATGACCACAAACCACGTATTGGGTTAGCCAAAATGTTTGTTCAGGTTTTTTCCATAAGACGTTATGTTATCTGTAATACTTGACTTGAAGTCTGGTCCTAGTGTCTTTGGGGATCCCAAAGGGCAGTTGGACCTCAGCTTGCTTCCCTCTCCTCCACAGGCTCCAGTTGGCTCAGAACTGGGGCCAGCTCCCTGGCCTTGCCCTGGGAGCTGCCATGATGTCGTTAGAAAATGGAGCTCGTGAGTTAGATGCCATCTTCAGTCTAGCTCCAGGTTCCCAGTTTTGAGCTCCTGGAAAAAGCTCATCGTAGGTTGCCTTTCGCATCATTTGTCTTCTGTCTCCAGGACTTGACTCTGGAGCTCAAAAAACTCCAGACACCCAAAATACTAATGTGTACAGGATCAAAAAGTAGAATCCTATCATTACCAAGCAAAGTGGTTTCCCCTTTCTGTGTGCCCGGGGCCCATGATTGCCTTAACACGTAGATTTGGATTTCAAGAGAGTAATTCCATCAACACCAGTGCTCAGCAATGAGATCAGCCTGGGTTTCTCCATATTTGCAGTGTGTGTGTGTGTGTGGCAGGGGGTGGGGGTACTTTTCTGGGGAAACCAGAAAAGTACCAGATGTCTCGGGCTGTCGGAAGCGTGTTTTCTCTCCCTCAAGCTGCCCAATCCTAGTTAGAATTCGGAGGGCTCTTGTCCGTTGTCCCTTGCCCTCAGAAGGAGCCAGTGAGGCTTTTCTTGTGTGTGAGTGCGCGCGTGTGACTACATGTGCCCTTTAGACTAGGGGTCCCCTTTCCCGTCTCAGAG
>SJYA01000616.1:1967354-2003764 GCA_006410615.1 Neotragus moschatus | reverse complement strand
GCAGGGGGTGGGGGTGGGGGTGGGGGAGGTGGAGGGGAGAGAGAACAAAATTAGTTTCAAAACAAAATATCCCTCAACTCTGATTAGCTGTTGGTGAATGCTAACTCTGACATTGTCTCCCGCTCCGAGTACACACACAATTGATTGCAGTCTAAATCAGTCTCATGGGGGAAAGGCCAGGCTTCAGGTGATGCCTGGGACTTTTGCATTTACTTTAAAGGATTTTGTAGATTCCTCATGGCTAGCAGTGCTGATGGAGGTGAGCAACAGCAACAGTAACCTGAAGCCGGCGGATAATCTGTAAATCATTACCATCTGTGTTTGAAACGTACCATTTGATCATTCTTGGGAGCTGGTTTGCCTTCCTAATCAGTCTCTCTCCTTGCACTAATGTTAAAACTGACACTTCTTTCCAATGAAAAATAAGATAAGCTATTAAACACTGTTGAATCCACTGCATCTGATTAAAAAGGCCTTTGGAAAAAAAAAAAAACAACAGGAGGGGGAAAAAAGACAAAAAAAGGTGGTGGAGGAGGAGCCTCCGCTTTGTCTATAAAACACTGTTGAATCCACTGCATCTGAGTGAAAAGACCTTAAAAAAAAAAAGGAGGGAAAAAAAGACAAAAAGACAAAAAAAGGTGGTGGAGGAGGAGCCTATTGGACATTTCCTATGCAGAGGAGAACACTCCTTTCCTGTGTATGACGTTAGAGTCTCTGATTCCAGCCTGATGCGGGTTAGTTTGTAAGGGTGATGTTGATGTTAAAGGCTCTTACCTGTTTGCCCTGGAGCCCACAGACTCCCTTAATCCAGGTTCTTGGTCCCAGTTGGTATTATTTCTTGCTACCTTTTGTTATCTTAATACAGAATTTGCTCAACGGATAATGTTTATACGTGGTATGGAATTCAAAAAAAATACAAAACAGTGATAATTCAGTCTCCCTCCCTCCTCTCTCCCCCCGCCCATTTCTCTCCAGCGTCACCTCTTGCAGTGCTTTCTGCAGACCACTTGGAAGACGGTCCCTTCTTTCTGCTCAAGTCAGCTGCTCAGTTTCAGTTTCAAACAGCTCTCCTCACAGTCACTTGAGCTCTGATATCCTTGCTTGTTCCCTTGGCATCTGAACAACAGCTTTGAGCAAATCTACTCTCTGGGGTCTTCAATGCCAGAGAAAAGTCATGTTCTTCCTGTGTTTCCAGCATCCCCAGGCCCTGCTCCCCACTCCCCAGACATTAGCTTCTCTGTTCCTTCTCTCCTCTACATGCTCCAGTGCATGCTGAAGGGCCCCAGAGGCCCTCCTCTCCTGGTCACCTCTGGTCTCAGTGTAGCAGCTGACAGTCTTGTCCACATCTTCCTACTGAAGCTCTCTGACTCCTGCACTCTGAGACTCCTATGCTAGTGACTCTTCTGCTGCCTTTCAAGTGCCCCTTCCTGTCTCTGAGACTTGTCTTCCTACCTCTGCACAGAGTCCAGTCATTTCTTCTTCCCTCTCTCCCTTTCCGTCCTCCACTCTCACCTCTATTATGAAGGCGGTTCTCAAATCTATAACTTTAGACCTGACCCTCTCATTGAACCTCAGACACTGTTTCCAACTTTCTGCTGGACAGTTCCACCACCACGTCCAGTGGTCAGCTGACATCCACACTCGTCTTCTACCTCTGATACTATCCCTTCTTTTCACCTTTAGGATTTCTCAAAATAGGTCCATGATTCTCCCAGTCACCCTTAACTTTTGCAGACATCTTCCTCACCCCTCTGACTGGTCAATTCCCCTTTCACATTTTCTGCCATAATCATCCTGTTATTTCAGTTCATACAGCTGCCGTTTCATGTCCAAGTTTTTCTGGCCCAGAACCTGAAGGATGTCAGTAAACTTCTAATTAATTCTCCTTGAACTCTAACTCTTTATCCCCAATCTACTCCACACACCACCTTCAGGATAACATCCCCAGACATGATTTTATCTTGTCATTCTTCTCAACAGAGTTATTTATTTATTTTTTAGCTTACAAAAGCTGACATGAGGGCTTCCTAGGTGGTGCTAGTGGTAGAGAATCCACCTGCCAATGCAGGAGAAGCAAGAGACGCAGGTTCGATCCCCAAGTTGGGAAGATCCCCAGGAGAAGGAAATGGCAACCTGCTCCAGGATTCTTGCTTGGGAAATTCCATGGAGAAAGGAACCTGGTGGGCTGTGGTCCATGGGGTCACAAATAGTTGGACATGGCTGAGAGACTGAACACACACACACATAAGCTGTTGTGAAGTAGACAAAATTCTATAGATTCATATCTTCTTTTTTGCCTGGTTTCAATAACCAAAAGGGAACATTAGCGTATACTAATTTTGAAAACTCTATGGCTGAAAGAAAACAACTTTTTAGCCTGACATCCAAGTCAATCTCAAATTATGTTTTCTAATTTACTACTATCTTTTTTCGGTCTTATTTTAGAGGCCTTAGAGTATGGCAGCTCTGACAAAGGGCTCTGGGTTCATTCTGCCCAGTCTGTATTCCAGATCTTCCAAATACTTATTAAGTCACTTCAAGGAATTTTTTAAAAACCCTTCCAAGTTTTAATTTGCACACTTTTTTATTAACAATGGGAGTTATGTACCTATGTTATAGATTGGTCTCTAGATTATTTAATCCATATAACCCTTGTGAAACTTTAGTGATTGCCTGACACTTCATGGTGTCAAATAAATTTTCACCCTTGTTGTTATTTTCCCAAATATGAGACCTTTGCTTAAGACAAACTCATCTAACCACTCCTTTTTTTCTGAAGCAAGCATTTTAATTTTATTATTATTTTTATCCAAGTGTAGTTAATTTACAATGCTACGTTGTTTTCAGATATTGAATGTTTTGAACAAAGTGATTCAGTTATATATATATACATACACATTTATATTCTTTTTCAGATTCTTTTCCATTACAGATTATTATAATCTATTGAATACAGTTCCCTGTGCTATACAGTAGGACCTTGTTGTGTATCTATTTTATGTTTGCTGGTGGTGGTTTAGTCATTATGTTAGGTCTGACTCTTGCCACCCCATGGACTGTAGCCCACCATGTTCCTCTGTGCCTGGAATTCTCCAGGCAAGAATACTGGAGTGTGTTGCCATTTGACTGTGTGGATCACAATAAACTGTGGAAAATTCTGAAAGAGATGAGAATACCAGACCACCTAACCTGCCTCTTCAGAAATCTGTATGCAGGCCAGGAAGCAAGAGTTAGAACTGGACATGGAACAACAGACTGGTTCCAAATAGGAAAAGGAGTACGTCAAGGCTGTATATTGTCACCCTGCTTATTTAACTTATATGCAGAGTACATCATGAGAAACGCTGGACTGGAAGAAACACAAGCTGGAATCAAGATTGCTGGGAGAAATATCAATAACCTCAGATATGCAGATGACACCACCCTTATGGCACAAAGTGAAGAGGAACTAAAGAGCCTCTTGATGAAAGTAAAAGAAGAGAGTGAAAAAGTTGGCTTAAAGCTCAATATTCAGCAAACGAAGATCATGGCATCCAGTCCCATCACTCCATGGGAAATAAATGGAGAAACAGTGGAAACTGTGTCAGACTTTAATTTTGGGGGCTCCAAAATAACTGCAGATGGAGACTGCAGCCATGAAATTAAAAGACGCTTACTCCTTGGACGAAAAGTTATGACCAATCTAGATAGCATATTCAAAACAGAGACATTACTTTGCCGACTGAGGTCTGTCTAGACAAGGCTATGGTTTTTCCAGTGGTCATGTATGGATGTGAGAGTTGGAGTGTGAAGAAGGCTGAGCACCAAAGAATTGACGCTTTTGAACTGTGGTGTTGGAGAAGACTCTTGAGAGTCCCTTGGACTACAAGGAGATCCAACCAGTCCATTCTGAAGGAGATCAGCCCGGGTGTTCTTTGGAAGGACTGATGCTAAAGCTGAAACTCCAGTACTTTGGCCACCTCATGTGAAGAGTTGACTCATTGGAAAAGACTTTGATGCTGGGAGGGATTGGGGGCAGGAGCAGAAGGGGACGACTGAGAATGAGATGGCTGGATAGCATCACTGACTCAATGGACTCGAGTCTGAGTGAACTCTGGGAGTTGGTGATGGACAGGGAGGCCTGGCATGCTGCAATTCATGGGGTTGCAAAGAGTCAGACACGACTCAGTGACTGAACTGAAATGCATATCTGTTTATCTCAAATGCCTAATTTATCCCTCCTCCTAATTTATCTTTTCCCTTTGGTAATCATAAGTTTGTTTTCTATGTCTATGAGTCTATTTCTGTCATATGTATCATTATTTTTTTTAGATTCCACACGTAAGTGATATCATATGATATTTGTCTTTCTCTGTCTCACTTACTTCACTTAGTCTGATAATCTCCAGGTCCATCCACCTTGCTGCAAATAGCAGTGCTTCGTTCTTTTTATGGCTGAGTGATGTGCTATTGAAGCTGAAACTCCAATACTTTGGCCACTTGATGCGAAGAACTCACTCATTTGAAGAGACCCTGATGCTGGGAAAGATTGAAGGCGGGAGGAGAGGGGATGACAGAGGACGAGATGGTTGGATGGCATCACTGACTCAATGGACGTGAGTTTGAGTAACCTCCGGGAGTTGGCGATGAACAGGGAGGCCTGGCGTGCTGCAGTCCATGGAGTTGCAAAGAGTCGGCCACGACTGGGCGACTGAACTGAACAAACTGACATTCTATTGTATGTAAGTACCACATCTAACACTATCTCTTGAATAATGCCTTGAGCATTCCTTCCCTTTGGCTTTGTTCAGGGTTCTTGGTTCATCTGAAAATCTTCAGTTTAGTTCAGTTCAGTCGCTCAGTTGTGTCTGACTCTATGTGACCCCATGAATCGCAGCACGCCAGGCCTCCCTGTCCATCACCATCTCCTGGAGTTCACGCAAACTCACGTCCATTGAGACAGTGATGCCATCCAGCCATCTCATCTTCTGTCATCCCCTTCTGCTCCTGCCCCCAATCCCTCCCAGCATCAGAGTCTTTTCCAATGAGTCAACTCNAGGAATTAGGGCAACAGAGAAATCTTTAAAGAGAATCAATGAGACCAAAAAAATGCCATGGTCTGTCAGATTCCTATCATCCATTAAGAGATAAGTGAACAAAATCCTGAATCCCTATTCCTTTATATCATCATTCTGTTAACATTACCAACTTAGACCAGAAAAGAGAAAATAGTGCTTTATCTAACAGTTGCTAAAGCTAAAAGTAAATCAGATGGGAGCATTTGTATGAACATGTTATAAAACTAATACTCAATATTAACATTTCTTGAATTTTAACATCATTTATAAAACTGTTTTCTTGAGCACATGGATATGAAGTAAAATCAACTATTTAAACACTCCACTCCTACCCATATCCAAAATTACATTTCCCCAGACACAGAGACACCTGATCCCTTTGGCAGTATAAACAGTTAAGGGTTATTGATCCCTGTCTTATTCTTTTATATGGATGACTTACTTTACGAAAATGTCTTCCAGCTCTTCTAGACCAGTCACTGAAGTTATTAAAGTAACAATCCTCTTTCCCTATTCCATGCACAGTGAATAAAATTCTCTGGTACTGAGGACAGTGAATCTTTATTAAAATGATTTCCAAATATTTGAATGCAGCTGTCTGGCTCTTGTCCTCAGACTGACATTTAGAATCACTCTTCTGAGCTCCATATTGCCACGTTAGTCACCATCCAGAAGACTGATTACTTGGATCCCACATCTAATGTGTTTGGGCATCATCCCTTCCCACCCTTTTCCCAGATCCTAATGGTACACATTTTGGCTGGGCCCACTGATGTCCAAACCAACCCAGTGCTCACTGAACTCCATTTCTAATGTGACCACAGAGTCCTTATGAGTCACTGCAATATGTGCAGATGCCTTTCTTCACTCCAAGCCAAGTATCCCAAATGCATCAAAGGGCAAATATGAAGTCTATTTTGTGATGCCTTTGGGAGACTAATAGTGAGTCAATTTGCTACCACTAGTGCTCACAACAGTGTGTCCTCCTGTAGATAAGCCTTATTAGATGAAATTCAGGTCTGACATACTGGTGCTCTGGGATGGTATTGAACTGCTACATAATGGAGCCAGCATGGTTAGAGAAAAGAAGTGAACCCAAAGATGGCAGAAGAGTAAACTTTCTCACCTACTTGCAGCAGGTTGTGTGGAATGCCTTTTCCCTTTTCTTAGAAGCTATGAATCCCTAGAATATGTGCACCTAACCACTCATAAGAACAGCATAATTAGAAAAGGAGCAAAGTAGTTGCTTCTATATCATCTCATAATTACTATATGCCAAGACGATGAGAGTTATCACAATGAATCATTGCCACGTTTGGTCTTCTGGCTGAAGATTTTAAAGAGCTCAGCATATTTTGAAGATGTTTGAAATTCTTTGGCTTCTGTCATAAATTTAAAACCCAGAGCTTTGAGTCAGCTGTTTTAAGGAGGAAAAATAGTCCAAGTCCATAATAAATTTTTAGTTGAAAACTAACATTGTTATTGTATTCAGAGAAAATGTCATTAATGTACTCAAATCTTTATTAGTTGGAAAGGCCAAATGGAAGACACATCAAAATATATGAGATCAATAGAAAACAAGTATATTATGATGTTTTTTAAAACTAGAAATTTCAAGATGCTTAAAGAACTATCACAACGTCTTTAGGAACCAGGAGCAAAATGTGAAACAGTTGAGGAGTACAACAAGTACGGAATACTGTAGGATTGGGGAATGTAAGAGGAAGGCAATGGCACCCCACTCCAGTGCTCTTGCCTGGAAAATCCCATGGATGGAGGAGCCTGGTAGGCTGCAGTCCATGAGGTCGCTAAGAGTCAGACACGACTGAGTGACTTCCCTTTCACTTTTCACTTTCATGCATTGGAGGAGGAAATGACAACTCACTCTGGTGTTCTTGCCTAGAGAATCCCAGGGATGGGGGAGCCTGGTGGGCGGCCATCTATAAGGTCGCACAGAGTCGAACATGACTAAAGTGACTTAGCAGCAGCAGAGAACGTAAGATGCTATTAAAAAATGACACTGAAGGAAGAGACACAATCCTGTTTTCAGATAACATCTGAATGACCTAGGAATAGAATTGTTTGGACAAGCAAGTGATTTAAATAAATTGAACTTTAAAATGTGGCAAGAACCCAAGTTAATGTTCTATCACTTGAATAAATAAATGACAATTTAAGAATAAGATATGCTATGTCTAGATAACAATGTGAACCACTTCCTTCTTTACTATTAAGCATTCAGATGTTGCCACATAACCACCTGGAACAAAGTTAAAAGGATTCATGGCTTTTAAATTGGGAATAATTTTTATGCAGCATAAATAGAGAACAGAAGACAAAAATATGTAAACATATCTGATACAAATACATATTTAACCCAGTTGGCTGAAACTTTGGGAGTTCAGTAGGAAGAATATCTGAACTTCTATAACATAACATCCTAAAGTAGCAGTGACAAAAGCACTGAAGTGTATTTCACATTCACCAACAATTTAGTTCCTGTGATTGGCAGACGCCATCACAGGACAATTCAGAGGCCCAAGCTCTTTACCTTATGGCATCCCCTTCCCTAGGTCCTCAAAGCCCATTCTGTTCATTCAACAAATGGGAAAAGATAATTTTAGAGATGGTTTTTACTAGTGCTAGAAGATAAATCCATCATTTTGACCACATCCTATGACCACACATAATTAATGAAAGCAGGAAAATACACTCTACATCTGTGATCAGCATGAAAGGAAAACAACTGTTTAGATCAATTGTTTGCAAAGATTATCAATCATTTCCTTGAAAAATTTCACTGCCAGAAATTCTTATTCTTCACGTGCGTGAAAAGTTAACAGTTTTAATTCAAAGAGGTCAATGAAATACAGTGTCTTAATGGTAAGCCAGAGTTCTGCAATGAATTTCAGTTTGGGGAAAGGATTTACCTTTTTATATTTAGCATAGTGCATATGTGCTCAGTCGTGTCCAACTCTTTGCAACCTCATTGATTGTACCCATCAGGCTCCTATGTTCATGCTATTTCCCAGGTAAGTATGCTAAGTCGCTTCAGTCGTGTCCGACTCTGTGTGACCCCATGTACGACAGCCCGCCAGGCTCCCCCGTCCCTGGGATTCTCCAGGCAAGAACACCTGAGTGGGTTGCCATTTCCTTCTTCAATGCATGAAAGTGAAAGTGAACTCACTCAGTCGTGTCCAACCCTCAGCAATCCCATGGACAGAGGAGCCTGGAAGGCTGCAGTCCATGGGATTTTCCAGGCAAGAGTACTGGAGTGGGGTGCCATTGTCTTCTCCGCCCAGGTAAGTATACTGGAATTCAATTCAGTTCAGTCACTCAGTCGTGTCCGACTCTTTGCGACTGGATGAATCCCAGCACGCCAGGCCTCCCTGTCCATCACCAGCTCCCAGAGTTCACTCAAACTCATGTCCATCCAGTCGGTGATGCCATCCAGCCATCTCATCCTCTGTCGTCCCATTCTCCTACTGCCCCCAATCCCTCCCAGCATCAGAGTCTTTTCCTATGAGTCAACTCTTCACATGAGGTGGCCAAAGTATTGGAGTTTCAGCTTTAGAATCATTTCCTTTCAAAGAACACCAGGACTGATCTCCTTTAGAATCGACTGGTTGGATCTCCTTGCAATGCAAGGGACTCTCAAGAGTCTTCTCCAACACCACAGCTCAAAAGCATCAATTCTTCGGCGCCCAGCTTTCTTCACAATCCAACTCTCACATCCATACATGACCACTGGAAAAACCATAGCCTTAACTAGATGGACCTTTCTTGGCAAAGTAATGTCTCTGCTTTGTAATATGCTATCTAGGTTGGTCATAACTTTCTTTCCAAGGAGTAAACGTCTTTCAATTTCATGGCTGCAATCACCATCTGTAGTGATTTTGGAACCCCCCAAAATAAAGTCTGCCACTGTTTCCACTGTTTCCCCATCTATTTCCTATGAAGTGATGGAACCTGATGTAGGTCAGCATTTCGTTCTCCAGGAGATCTTCCTGATCCAGGGATTGAACCTGAGACTCCTGTGGATCCTGCACTGGGAGGCAGGTTCTTTATCATTGAGCCATCTGGGAAGCCCTATAGTTAGCATAATTCCTTTTAAATATAGAAATATATATTTAAGGGATGTAATGTGCCTGAAGATCATGTTAAACAGAAGTCTACAATATTTAGATTTCATAACAAGTTATCATCTTAATTATCTGAAATTGGTTGGAGTATTTAGCATAGCAACAATGGTAGCTAAAATTAGTTACTTTAATAAAATTCAAAAGAAATCTTTTTGGAAAGTGTATTTAAAGTCCTCACCATCAGATTTCTCCCCCTAATACAAACACATAAAAAAGGACAAAATACAGTGATATCCAACTATTTCTTGGAAGTTTTAAAGTTTAAAAGTCCCCCAAAAAGGTAAAAAAGAGAAAACTATAAAATATCAGGAATTGACAGAAATACAAAATGAATAATTATCTCAGGTATAATGTAATATTGCTTGTAGTAGCCATGTTCTGTGGTTTTATTCTGGTTATCACAGAAAAGGTGTTTCTGTTACTATTAGTATTAGTTTGTGTGATACTGAAGAATAATAAAGGAATCCCAAGAGAAACAGGCCTCTGTGTGTATAGTAGTTGTTCAGGCTTAGTGATTGTAAAAACGATCTTCCCTCTCTGAGCTTCATTTTCCTTGCATATAATATATGATTGACAGCGTTAAGTTCACAGGAATGCTGAGGGGGTTAAAGTATGGAGCACATGAATGGGTGAACAAACACCTGGAATCAAGTAAGTGAAAGTCAGGCTGTAAAAGCAAGTCTATCTTACCTCTTGGGAATAAGTTTGTGACATACCTGGCACTGTTTTATTCAAATGGTTAAAATAATCTTGGCCTCATTTTTCTCTTTATTTTGAANGGAGTGGGTTGCCATTTCCTTCTCCAATGCATGAAAGTGAAAAGTCAAAGTGAAGTCGCTCAGTCGTGTCTGACTCTTATCGACCTCATGGACTGCAGCCCACCAGGCTCCTCCATCCATGGGATTCTCCAGGCAAGAGTACTAGAGTGGGCTGCCATTGCCTTCTCCATTACCCTCTCTGCTGCTGCTGCTAAGTCGCTTCAGTCGTTAGGAGCTCTCAAATCTACGCCCTGTGCTCTAGTCACCCTAACCACTGCCTTAGCTTGGACCTTGATCATTCCTCATCTGGTCGCCTCTGTTTTTAAACTTACCCCTTTCTACCACCCACAATGATAAGACAGTGATTTTTCTAACACAAAAGTACGATTACTTCTTCCCATTGATAAAAGCCTTTAATGGCTCATCAATTTCTACAGGATAGAGTCCCACTTCCTGGTAATAACCATTACAGTCTTTTAATACCTTTCCTGCATTTCCTTTGTGCTCTTACTATGCTCTGTCCTCTCACAAAGGTGAAGCACTTGCTGTTCCCCAGTGTTTCCTACTATCTCAGTCAATTTGCCTTTCGTCTTCCCCATTGTCAAAAATGTTTCCCCTCTCAGCAAACAGACTCATCATTCAAGACCTAACTGAAGCAAGAACTCCTGTGAAAAGTCTCCCAAGCCCTCCCAACCCACCTGAATTAGACATCCCTGTTAGAGCGTTCCTTTACTAATGTAATTATTATAATCATCTTTTTAGCTTATTTGCCTTTTCTCTGAATTGAAAATAGTCATTATAACCACAGAATTCATTTGAAAAATAAGAAGGGCTATTTTCTATCCTATAATTGGGAATGCAAATTGGTCAAGCCTTTGAGAAGACACACTAGCAATATCTATCAACATACTAAATGCATACAATGTTTAACTCAGTAATTCTGCTTCTAAGAATCTCCTCCACAGAAATACGCAAATATGTGTGCAAAGGCACATAAATGTAGATATAGATGTAAAAAAATACAATGTTCGAGGTAGCACTGTTTATAGTAGATAAAAAATATGGATAATCTGCATGATATCATTACCATGGAACACCATGCAGATATTTCTAAAAACTTGGAAAGGCATATCACTAGGGGAATTAAAAGCAAGTCACAGGAAAATATTAAAATGTGATATATTATGCTCTTGCCAAGCTCTACACAGACATACTTTTTTATCTATGCAAATGCATGGGGAGAAAACTGGAAAGGCCATACCAAATAGTTAACAATGATCAAATGAAGTGAAAGAAATAATGCCTAAGTTTTATTCCCTTCACTGTTACTAACAGTATATTCCTGCACACTTTTTAAAGGGAAAAAAAAAAAAAGACTGATGAATATAATAATTACCAGAAGAAAAAGAGTGAGGTAGTAACATCAATTTACAGTTCACATCAGTTTAAAACCAAGAGCAAAAAGAAGGGGAAAAAAATCACATTTCAGTAAAACTAAGGCTACATGAACACAGAAAGTGGCTATCTTTGCATAAATCCTAAGGGCAATTTTCTTTTAAAATTTTTTTATACTAAGTAAAAAGTACCCATAAATGTGTATTCTGACCAGTTGAATATCTTTCTCAGAGGGCTGACATCAATCTAATGTCAATCTATGCTCCATAGAAAAGATTTTTCTTCAAAGTTCAAACAAGGAAGCACGTATTTATTCTCCATATAAAACGAGTACATTTCCTAGAGGTTGGAAATCTGGTTTTGGCAACATTAAATTATTCCTCTCAGTCTGCTTCAGTCCTTGACATTTACTTATGTACCTTTCTGAGGACAGAATGAAAGCGAGAAGCATGGGATCTTTTGAAACCTGAAGTGCTACAGTCAATTATGTTTCAGTGGGCCTGTTGGTTTAGTTTCTGAAACACACATGGTTCTCACAGATAGGCTTGTTTCATTGCATACAACCACAAAATAAAAGAATAAACAAACAAGAACTCAAAACAAGCACTGACACTCCACCACCCCTCTTGACTCTGACCTCTCAAATAAGTGAGCAAAACTGAAGACAAGCTTATTGTAAGCAGGAAGTGTACTAGGATGGAGATGGGACCAAGGACAGGATGATATACACTGAATACGCGGTGGCAGGCCCCTTCCAACACCAAGTGGAGGTCTTTTGCTGCTTTCTCTCATCCCCTATGAAAACTTGAAATAATACTTTTTTATAAACCGTTACTATAACGGATATTCTTTCTACAAGACAGAGTTAAGTAAACTCCAAGGATAAATACAATGATATACACTCAAAAGAAACGAAATGAACATTCTGGAGAAATGGCCCAGACCTACTAAATTTTCACCCATGGGTCATTTCAGTAGGAAGAGAAATAAGAAATAAGAAATATATTCTTGGAGATCCGGAATAAAAGACAGCAAAATTTTGGTTTCTAAGATACTCTAAGATAAATTAAAAAGAGATGACACAGCAATAATTTTAATTAAAGAATCAATAACATACAGAAAAGCACTTAAAATACTACATCCATGCATTTTCCACTCAGTATAAACAGATGATAACACTTTCACCGTGTTAAGTTTGCCTTTTTCTCTAAAGAAATAAAGGTTTATAAATACAGGCCTGTCCATCCGTCTTCCCCCTGTAAGCCCTGTCCTTTGGGTCCTGTGCTGTCCTTTCCACTCAGGCTCTTGTACTACATATGTGTGTCTCTGTGACCTCATTTATTCTTGGCTTCATACATAAGTGATGGCTGCACACATAAGTGATATCATAACCATATACGACTTCTGCAACATTTAAGTCATCATTTTTGTTTTATAGACATGTCCATCTTGCTACATTAATTGCTAGATAGCAGTGTGTGCATTATTAACCCATCAGTAATTAGCCCCCATCTCTACAATTAGATACATCCTGGCACTGCTGCTGCTGCTAAGTCACTTCAGTCATGTCTGACTCTGTGCAACCCCATAGACGACAGCCCACCAGGCTCCCCCATCCTTGGGATTCTCCAGGCAAGAACACTGGAGTGGGTTGCCATTTTCTTCTCCAAAGAACGAAAGTGAAAAATGAAAGTGGAGTCGCTCAGTCGTGTCCGACTCTTAGCGATACCATGGACTGCAGCCCACCAGGCTCCTCCATCCATGGGATTTTCCGGGCAAGAGTACTGGAGTGGGGTGTCATTGCCTTCTCTGATATCCTGGCACAGTGGTAAAGAATCATCTGCAATGCAGGAGACACAAGGGATGTGGGTTTCATTCCTGAGTCAGGAAGATCCCTTGGAGGAGGAAATGGCAACTCATGCCAGTATTCTTGCTGGGAAAATTCCATGACAAGAGGAGCCTGGTGGGCTACAGTCCATGGGGTTGCAAAGAGCTGGGCATGACTGAGCACATGTATGTATGTATGTTATGTACGTATGTACTTTTTCATCTTATAAACACTGAAATACTTTTCATTGTACACCTGAGGGTGGAGGGACATGGCAATTATTAAGTATAAAATCTTAAAGAAAATCCAAAACCAGAAAATAGAAATCAACTGATCTGGACACTAAATAGAATACCTACTAAACAGTGGTCAGCCAACATATCTATTTCACACTGGCTCCCAAGGAATAACTATTTTCCATTTCAAGTGCATCTTTCTGCTTTCATATTTTAAGAAACTGAAACTTCCTCACAAGTGAATAAATAATATGTCTTTCAGTCACGAGAGTTGCTCCCCAAATTACCAAAAAAGCCGCATTTGTGCGTGGCCATGTGTTACACACATTACTTGCTGCCTCTTCATCCTGCATTTATTTTCTTTTTAAATCAGGTGAATGAGGAGATTCCAATTATTTCTGTAAAGAAAGAAACTTGGCAGTTGAGAAAATATATTTCTCTGAAGAAATGAGAGCTTGTAAAAGTGACCAGAGAAGTTAAAAACAAAGTAGGAAGGAAGATACTTCATTGCAGCATTATTTTCAAACTAAAGCTTTCAATGTACCTTTCAGACACTGCGGGTAGAAATGTAAAATTGTACAGTCATTTTGAAAAACAGTTTGGCAGTTCTTCAAAAAGTTAATTTAAACACAGAGTTACCACATGACCCAACAACTCCACCTAGGTATATGCCCAGGAGACTTGAAAACGTATATCCCCGCAAAAACTTGCATATGAATGTTCATAGCAGCAGTATTCATAGGGCAAAGATGGAAACAAGTCAAATGTCCATCAAATTATGAATACAAATATAAATAAAACGTGGCATATACAGTGGGATACATTATACAATGGAACAGTATTCGGTTATAAAAAGGAGCAAATATTGGTACCTCCTATAACATGAATAAACCTTGAAAATACACTAAATGAAAGAAGTCAGACACAAAAGGCCACACATTGTATGCTTCCATTTATAGGAACTGACCAGAAAAGGATATTACATAGAGAAAGGAAATAGATGAATGGTTTAAAGGAAACAGATTAATCCCAGGAGCTGGGAGAGGAAGAAATAAGGAGCAGTTGCTGATGGATGCAGGGCTTTCTTATGAGGTGATGAAAATGTCCTAGAATTAAACACTGGTGATGTTTGTACAATGTATTAAAACCCACAGAGTTGTACACTTTTAAAGGATGAATTTTATGATGTGTAAGTTATATCTCAATTTTTTAATGAAGGAAAAAAAAGAAAGCTAAAAACTAATTTCTTAAGGGAAATCTGGAAATGAGAAAAAAGTCCATACCTCAGCGTGAAAGCATGTCATATGAAAAGACATAAGCACATCTCATCAAATTCTGATCTGATGAAAAACATGTGAACATTTCAGTGGTATTAGTACTGAGGAAGGTAATTATTCTGGCAAAGAGTGACTTCTGCTAACAGAAGTTAAGAGAATTACCAATGGAGAGAAAGACCTAGATTAAGAATCTGGTTTTAACACTTTCCAACTGTGTGTGGCCTTGGACAAGCCATATAATCTTTCCATGACTCAGTTTCCTTTCCTGTAGAGTAGGAATAATAACCTCTCAAAAGTTCTTATAAACCTGCTGAATAAAGTAACATATATAAAAGGTTTAGCAAACTGCCATGGACAAAGTAAATACTCAAATATTTACACAGAAATAGATTATGTGTAATATTGTGTAATACCACCAAATAATGTTCCCAAAATACAAACATAAAGAAAAACAATTTAAAAGGGTAACATATGTAGTAGGGTCATGGAGCAGCAATGTGGCACATGAGGAAACTGGCTTTTGAAAAAAAAATTTTTAATATGGAAAATAAAATCTACCCCTGTTTTCTACACATTCCAACTTTTCAGGATAGTTTCATTAGAGCTTATTTAAAAGCAAATTATCTCTTAATCACAAAGAGGCTTTTATTAAATAGAAGGCTGGACCTTCTATACATTGAAAAAGTCAGTGGAGGGACTTTCATGGTGGTCCAGTGGTTAACACTTCACTTTCCAATGCAAGGGATACGAGTTCAATCCCTGGTCAGGGAGTTAAGACTCCACATGCCTCTCGTGCAAAAAACCAAACCATGAAATAGAAGCAATATTGTAACAAACACAACAAAGACTTAAAGGAAAAAAAAAAAAAAAAACAATGGAATACAATATTGCAATCAACTATACTTCAATTAAAAGGAAAAAGAAAAAATTGGTGAGACAGTATTCCAGGAGTGGCTATCAGGGTTCTCATACTTACTGGAGTTTGTTGACCTGGAAGGCCAGTAAACATGCAGATTTCCAGGCCTTATCCCAGAGATTCTGATTCAACAGATCTGGGATAGAGCCTGAGAATCTCATTTCCAACCAGCTCTTGGGTGATGCCAATGCTGCTGGTCCAAAGCACCAGACTTTGTGGAACACTAGCTTGGATGACACAACATTCTAATAGTTCAATTTTTTTTTTTAAGTGAATTATCTCACTTTGGGGCAGGTTTTAGGAACTATGATTACCTTAGTATCAGGAAAGGAATGAAAGAAAGAAACAGGGTGATTAAAAATAACAGCTAGTATTTACTGGAGAAGGCAATGGCACCCTACTCCAGTACTCTTGCCTGGAGAATCCCATGGATGGAGGAGCCTGATGGGCTGCAGTCCATGGGGTAGCTAAGAGTCAGGCACGACTGGGCGAATTCACTTTCACTTTTCACTTTCATGCACTGGAGAAGGAAATGGCAACCCACTCCAGTGTTCTTGCCTGGAGAATCCCAGGGATGGGGGAGCCCGGTGGGCTGCCATCTACGGGGTCTCACAGAGTCAGACACGACTGAAGCGACTCAGCAGCAGCAGCAGTATTTACTAAGTGCTTACTTACATATGAAGCATCGTTCTAAATACAGTGCTTTATTTGATTAATTCCTCCTAGCCACTTTATAAGGTAGGTACTCTTATCCTATCCCCATTTTATAAATAAGGACAGTCAGCCCACAGAGGTTGAGCAATTTGTCCAATATTATATAGTCTGTGTGTTTTGCATATATGCACTGCTGAAAATTTTAAAATCCAGTAGAATCCATAATATCCACTTGATATAACCAGAGAAGGCAATGGCAACCCACTCCAATACTCTCGCCTGGAAAATCCCATAGATGGAGAAGCCTGGTAGGCTGCAGTCCATGGGGTCGCTAAGAGTCGGACACGACTGAAGCGACTTAGCAGCAGCAGCTGATATAACTATATATTTGTGTTGTATGTGTGTATGAGATAAAGATCAGATAAAGAAAAATAAGAGACAATTCTTTGTCTCAAAAAATTCTTTGTCTCAAAATTCTAGACATATGAAAATGAGAAAAAGATCATTTCACTGAAAAGCCATAATTTCTCTTTTCTATTTTACAAACATATATTAATCTTCTTTTTCAAAATGATAATCACTCTTCTCTTAAAAGAGACATTTAGTGAATTTCACATAATCTGACTCCTCAGAACTGAAATTATCTTCCTCTAGCTACTTCCCCTTTATTTAAGGACAACAACAGTCAAAGTTCCTAGAAGACAAACTTAACTTTTATTTTAAAACCACCTAGTGATCAAAGTGCTTATAAATCAAAACTATTTTAAACATTGTCTGGTTAATGAAGGATCTTCTATTGAAAGATTAATGAGTAAAGATTACATACCTTGTTTTTAAAATAAACCTCAATTGGCAAAATGAAACCAGCATACCCAGATTCTTCTACTTTGTAAGGTGGATCTTTGCACACTGAAACATTAAAAAAAAAAAAAAAAGAATATGTGAGTTATAGGCAAAAAGACATTCTTTCCTTTAAAAACAAGAAAAAATAAACAAATAAATCCCATCCTTCCACCTACATTGTTCTCAATTTTCATGGCCCCTTGCCAAGCCCCAGCTAACTCTCTGAGTTATTCCTTATTTCTTGTTTAGAATCTACAATAATGATATTCCTATATAAATCAAATACATTAGTTATTTATTCAAGTCTTGATAAGGGCTAGAGAATCAGTGTCAGCCATGGTCATGAATGACTTGACCTCAGTTGTTAAACCCTGCCCTAACGCTTTAGGGAAACTGAGGACAGCTCCTTGTGACCCAAAGATTGAATACAACTATCAGTTTCCTAACATACTATGTCTAGTCTGTGATGTATATCACTCTACCCCAAACCTCTCAGTTCTCTGAGATATCCTCATTTACATATCAAAAAGTGGCAGGACCACCCCTCCTTCCTTAGAAAAATCCCAAACCCAGTATCTCCCAATGTCATCAAGACTCACTATTCTACATTACCTCCACCAAAGAATATTTACTGAAATATTGTGATACATATAAACACTTCAAATCTATTTATATCATAAGAAAACATAAGACACAATAAGGTTTTTGTATTCTTACAAAGAAAAACTTATTTAGACTTGGGAAATGAGATATGTTCTATAAGCTAAATGTGATTCACCCCACTAAAATTTCCACTCATTCAAAATCAATCACAAGCCAACTGAAACTATTCTCGCGAAGGCTGCAATATTGGTAGTCAATTATCACAAAGAAGTAGAAATGTATGTGTTGTGCATCAAGACCGTATAGCACATAACCCAGTTCTGCAGGGCTCCAATCTACCTTTTCAGCCTTCCTCCTTTTGTTACCCACCAAACCTCTTATGCTGCATCCGGCTGCATTGATTCACCACCAACAGGCCCAGTATGTCCCCCCTATGATCGGTCCTCTTCCTGTCTCTCATGCTTTGATGCTGCTCTTATTTTCTGCTAGTTCCAATCCCAGTTTCCTCACAAAGCCTTTCCAGCCCACAAGGTACTATCACCTCTTCTCTCTTTACCTTCCTGAAGTATTAACTGTCTGAAGCACTGATTTGACACTTAACAGACTTCCTTTTTATCATATATTCAGGGACCTCATCTCTAATTCCCTTTCACTCCTTAAGGACAGAAACATTTGCTCAGGAACATGAAGAGTGTCCAGGGCTCGGGTACACCTGGATGCCGATCTGGGCTCCATCTCGAATTAGCCAGGCCGCCTTTGCAAAGTTACACCAGTCGTCTGAGCCTCGGGTGCCTCATCTGGACCATGTAAGGGCCAAACAGGATGATGTATGAGGAAGACCCAGCGCAGGTCCTGGCACACTCAAGTTCTCAAGATGTGACAGAAGCGAGGCAGGAGCTCTAACCTGTGCAACACCCAATGTTCACGTAACTTTTCCCGATGAAAACAGAAAAAAGAAAACAAGCCAAAGCCCTGGATTTGGATTAGAAGACTGAATTCCATGGCCCTGGACTAAGGATTCTCTACAGAGCTCACTCCTTCTAAAAGGGAGGGACAGGTACACAGTGCTATATTTAAAATGGATAACCAACAAGGATCTACTGTATAGCGCAGGGAACTGCTTAATGTTATGCGACACCCTGGATGGGAGGGGAGTGTGGGGGAAAATGGAGACATGTATATGAATGGCTGAGTCCCTTGGCAGTCCACCTGAAACACTATTAATCAGCTATACTCCAATATAAAGTAAAAGTTTAATGTGAAAAAAAAAGAAAGGGAACATGAGTTAAATAAATAATTTTTTTAAGTGAGAAAGAACACCATGTGTACATTGTAAGCACAGCTGTCAAAACTCAAGAAGATTATGTATGTGGGGAAATACAAGTCTAAGGCATTTTTAAGGCAGAAGATAAGGATGATGTACTTAAAAATTGGTTAGACCCTCCATGAATACAAATACGATTACAAAGAGTTACACTGAAGACAGGATTTTAACATTAGCCTATCTCCTGTAGCCCTCTTTAGGAAAATTTCCCCAAACTGACATCAGAAGTAAATGATGAATGAGGCATCTCACCTGACCTTACAAGTTTTTCTAATAAAAAGTGAAAACAGCAAAAGGACTCAGAGTGGCTTCAGCCAATCATCCACTGACCACCTGCCAATCTATCATGAATTATCAAATACCCTGAATGCTGAGTCAGGGCGGGATGCCACTAAATGCATGGGCACCCCCACCCCACTCCACCCGGAAAGCTAGTATTACATCCATGACATTTCCAGGCTGCAGAGCCCCTTTTCAGAACAGCAGTTTCACTGGCCAGGTTACTTGGCATTTAATCATGCCAATGTCATTTGAAGGAAGTTTATTCCATGGGCTGCTGTACATGCCAGAGAAGTTATAGCTGTTCCTCTATACACCCTTTTGTATAATTCATTTTCTCTATTCTGCATGCAAATTGCTCCTATTATAGAAAACAGCTGTTAATGAGCACATCTTATAGTTGACGGTCTTAGTTTTCTTTTTTTCCCACCCTCTAAAGGAAATGATCTGTTATGTACTACTATTCCATAGAAGTCTGGTTTTATAAGAAACTGTTTACCAACTCACACCTCAATTATTTTTAAAAGCAGTATTTTTCATCAAAATGAACAATGTCTGTTGAATACCCTGAGTTCTTAATTAGAAGCAAACAACAGAAACGTTTTATTCACAGTAAACAGGACAGAAAATCAATAGCAGTGCAAATACAAATTTACGGTTCTAATCTGAAAAAAAAAAAGTCAAATTGAGGGAAGTAGTTTGGTTTATTTATTCAACTGTTTTATAATCAGAATCATTAACATGAATCTCTAACCCTAAGAATCTATTAAGATCTATGTAATAAGATGCCAAATGTCTTAAGTTATTGAGGGTATACCCATCTTTAGAAAGCCATCAAATTTTTTTAGGTGACAATAAAATAAGAGATTCATATTCACTTTTAAATTATATGCATTAATTAAGTAGAAATCACTGGGAACTCTTATTCCTGTCGAAATCCAGCCCAGATGTTAGCTCTTTCAGAATGTCTTCCTGTTTTTCTTCCAAGCTTCTCCTGCTGCACTTATGAAGCAGGCTGATAATATTCATTCACCTCTCAGACTCCTCACTAGCCTAAGCAACGTAAGGTCAGCAACACCACCATTATTATCTGAGCACCAAATAATAGGTCCTCACTAAATGTTGAATTCAATTTCTTAAAGATTCATGCCACTCTTGATTTGGGGGTCAGTGCAAACTGGTATATGTAAAACAGATAAACAAGTTCCTACTGTATAGTATAGCACAGGGAACTATATTCAATATGCTGTGATAAGCCGTAATAGAAAAGAGTACAAAAAAGAATGTATGTATATGTGTAACCGAATCACTCTGCTGTACTAAGGAAATTAACACAACACTATGAATCAACCACATTTCAATTAAAAAAAAAAAAGACTCGTGACACTCTGCTGATCTACCATTGCTAAAGCAGTTGCAACTCCACAAGCAGCAATGAACTGATATTAACCAGTCAAATTCCTCTCCAAACTCCCTACAATCCACATAATATTATAAAAATGGTAGAAGTGATAAAAAAGTGTTGCCACAGAGAGGTCTTCTCTTGAAAGCTGAGTATCTGATGTGGAACTGGTTCTAACTTTTGTTAAGGACTTGCCCCAGCTGCCCATCGATAATTATTGCTTTTACTTTATTCATTGTGCTAAGCCCTCTAGAAAGGAAACATACTAAACTATCTCTGGTTTATGTAGAGACTGGGTATTACCATGGCTTTGGGCCCAATGTCCCTTCCAGTTGGATCCTTCTCTTCCTGCTTCCGTAGTACCACATGAGAGCCCCTAAGAAAAGTGAAGCAGGTACTATATGGCCATCTTGCTGTCCCCAACTGCTGTGTGCATCTAGGATTAACATCTAGGATGGGCATCACCCTGCCACTGAACATGGCCAAGACTTTACATCCCTGGCATTTTGAAAAGAACAAGAACCAACAGTTGGATTTTTTTGTTTTCATAAGCACATGCATGCATGTGTGTGCGCGCGCACACACACACACACACACACACAGATTCTGCCATTGCTTCTATTTAGCCCATTTCAGAATAGGTATTTCCAAATTTAAAAAAAAAAATGTTTTCCCACTTTGTGTCACTTCCTTTTTCCCTGAAAATATATTAAAGATAACATCAGGCAATTCATGAATTGTATTGTTGAGTTGTTTTTACCTTGTTGACTTTTTTTTTGAAATTCAAATGCAATTGTGAAAATCTAATTGTTTTCTATGCAATAGAGAACAGTGGCCACACGAGATAACTGCCCAAATAACTTTCACAAAGTTATAAAGAAGCAAGCTAGATATAGTTAGCTAGCTGGGCAGATGTGAAACACATGGCTGCCTCCTCAGGATTCACCACTCCAGGACCAACTCAAATAGACTTCGGTGGGAAAACCTTCAGCCAATACTCCACAACAAAAATGGCCCTGTCCCTCTTCTGGGTTCAGCCTTTTTTCTCATTGATCTAATACACAAACTATGATCAAGCCCCACCCTCATACTAGATTAATTCCGTGCTTTCCAATGGCTACGGTTGTGTCTCAGGCCTCTTTTCATCTCTGAACCCAGCCTACTCTTTATGAAATGCAGTAGAATTACTGAACTGAACTTTAGTATGACCTCAAAGGAAGAGATGGAGCAACCCTGGAAGTTGAGAAGAAATGCCTGGGTGACAAACACAAAGGATGAGCCTGAGTTTTGCATCAGGAAAGTAACAGCATGACAGAAGAGTCAGTATAAGAAGAAACACTGAAGATGATGAAGACAAAAACTGGTAATATGGAAGAAGCTTATATACTTCCATAGAGAATTCACACCAAACACACTTAGAAATTCACATCCAAATCCAGGAAGGGTAAAATGGATAACATATATGAAAAAGGCGTTGTTAATTTTGAATGTTACACAAAACTCCTAGACTTGGAGTAAGAGTTCACGACTCCAAATTGGCTATGTTGAAAAGATCTTAATGATGATACATAAAAAGAGCTTCATTGTTTACTAACTTGGAATCTTTATGTTTAGACTCAGAAGATCCATGACCCTCTCCAGAAGAGGGAGAAAATAGATGATTTTTTAAAATGTATACACATTTTCAGCTTTCGGAGGAGTTACATCACTATCTCATCTAGCTGAGGTTAAATCAATACATTTCATCTGGAGAAGACATAACCACCTTATTAAAATAAGACCCCCTTCATAATCATTTCTTCAAGAATCATATAATAAACCAGCAAAGGAGTAGAAAATGGCAACCCACTCCCAATATTCTTGCCTGGAAAATCTCATGGACAGAAGAGCCTGGCAGGCTACACAGTCCATGGAGTCACGATGAGTCAGAAGGCAACTGAGCATGCATGCACACACATGCACAGACTACAGGATTTTAGTTCCTAAATCCCAGTATACAGCTGTGAAAGCACAAAGTCCTAACCACTAGACTGCCAGGGAGTTCTTGCCATGTCTTAAGATGTCAGGTATCTAGGTGCAAAATTCACTGAAACACTACATCATATACTTCAAAGTTGCAAAAGGCTGGATTTTAAATGTCCTCATCACAAAAAAGAAATGAAAACTATGTGATGGAATGACGGCGTTAGCTGATTCTATGGTGGGAATCATTTTGCCATATATAAATGTATCCAATCAACATGCTAGACACCTTAAACTTACATAATGTTATATGTCAAGTATATCTCAATAAAACTGGAGGGAAACAATAAGCCAACAAAATATAGAGATTGCCTAAAACAACATATGATTAAGAAATGTTGCTGCTGCTGCTGCTAAGTCACTTTAGTCGTGTCCGACTCTGTGCGACCCCATAGTCGGCAGCCCATCAGGCTCCTCCGTCCCTGGGGTTCTCCAGGCAAGAACAGTGCAGTGGGTTGCCATTTCCTTCTCCAATGCATGAAAGTGAAAAGTGAAAGTGAAGTCGCTCAGTCGTGTCCAACCCTCCCCGATCCCATGGACTGCAGCCTACCAGGTCCTCTGTCCATGGGATTTTCCCAGCAGGAGTACTGGAGTGGGGTGCCATTGCCTTAGGAAATATTAAATATACGTCTTCAAGCTTATATCTTTCACTAAAGTTGATAGCACTGACACCAGTTTGTCCCAAGTTCCTTCAATATAACTCAGTATATAGCACTGCTTCAAACGACTGGCCCAGTGGAAACACATATCCCAGCTAATATGATAAGAAAGAGCAAAACTAAATCTTCAGAGAAAATTCAACCTAGAGACAGACCTAATTCTTTTACTGAGAATTATTAAATCAAGAGATCTATCTTAAAGAGACTATCACTTTTAAAGTTAAACCTTGGGCAAAATATTTTTCAGAATACCATATTGCAGAAGGTCCATCGGGGAAAGCTACATGGAAAATGATCTCTTAGGGAAACTAGAGAAGTAACAAAGAACCTCACAATATGTGGCAGGAGCATCCTCATTTCAATGCATACTACCACATTAAAAAAAAACAAATTGGTCATTAGAACTGTTAGTAGAAATGTAAGTTTTCGGAGCCACTATGAAAAACAGTGTGGCAGTTTCCTCAAAAAACTAAAAGCAGAACTACCATATGATCCAGCAATTCCACCCCCAAGTATATACTCAAAGAAAACAAAAACATTAACTGGAAAAGATACCTGCATACCAATGTTCATAGTAGCATTATTTACAACAGCCAAGATATCGAGGCAACCTAAGTGTCCATCAACAGATGAAAGAATAAAGAAGATGCGGTATACATAGACCACGTGAAAGAGTGCTCAGCCATAAACAATAATGAAACTTTGCCATTACAACAACACGGATGAACCTGGAGGGTCTCACACTTGGTGAAGTAAGTCAGACAGAAAACAAATATGCTATCACTTATACGCAGAATCTAAAAAACAAAGACAAATCAACGCATATAACAAAACAGAAACAGACTCACAGACACACAGAACAAACTAGTGGCTACCACTGAGGATAAAAAAAGGAAAAAAAGAGGAAGGGGCTTGACATGGGTAGGGGATTAAGAGGTCCAAACTACTATGTATAAAATAAATGTACTCATAAAAGCTACAAGGATATATCGCACAGCACAGGAAATACAGCCAATATTTTATAATAAGTTTAAATGAAATATAAGCTATAAAAACTTTGAATCATTATATTGCACATCTGAAACTAAATATAATATTGCTTTTCATTATTTAATCAAATATATTAAGAGCCACTGAAGAATCTCACTTCCTAAAATAATCACCTCATGATTTTTGGAATAGCATAAGTCACCAATCCTTGGGACAGTCCTTCAGCATCAAAGTTTTACCCCGTTTTATCCCAGGTTTTATACCTGGTCCCTCTATCACTGAGACTGATACCGCTTCTTATTTAGAGGGAAAAAAGGAATGGTATGCCTTCATTAATAGTTATCCTACTTTCTCACTTTTTTCAGTTATGTTAGCCTAAATAATTCAATTCAAGAGGCACTATATAATCACAGGGCTACACAGATAAGGCTGGCTTCCCAAATGCCTCAATGATAAAGAATCCACTGGCCAAAATGCAGGAGCCACAGGACATGTGGGTTTTATCCCTGGGTTGGGAAGATCCCCTGGAGAAGAAATAGCAACCCACGCTAGCATTCTGGCTAGGATATTTCCACGCACAGAGGAGCCTGGAGAGCTACAGTCCATGGAGTCCCAAAGAGTCTGACACGACTGAGCAGATACACACAGAGATAAGGCGGAATCCTGCTCTCAAGCAGAGGACAGTCTAGCCAAAGACACTGTCTGCTAAGTGTAGGTTCTATTCTAGGGGCTGGAAATAGAGCGAAAAACACAGCTGACATGGCCCCACACTTATTAACCTTCTGTCCACTGCTGGGAGGAGGGAGGGCAAACAGGAGAGAAGAAAAAAACACATGTACAAGAAAATACGGAGAGAGTACTGGATAACAGGGACTTCGGTGCAAATACAGCAGGCTGATGTGAAGAAAAATGGGAGTTCCTCCTTATTTTAGATGAACATTTCCCTCCCTGAGAAAGCGACATTTAAGCTGAAACCTCAAAGAAAAAAAGGAGCCGGGTATGTGTTAGCCAGGCAGGAAAAAAAAAAAAGCCCTATTTATGTTGCTTACAGAGACAGATGTGTAAACAGCCTAAAGAAAGCCTGTCTTTACACCTGCCCCCAGGGCTGCTTACCCGGATTTTCCTCTTCAACTGAGGTGAAGGCTACTTCCTCCTTCCTGAACATTCTCTCCTGTTCTGAATATTCACCAGTTAACACTCACAAAGGTTAGGCTCTTACAGTCTCAAATCTTAAATTCTCCCAATGCTACGAACTCCCAAGAAAACAAAACATCTACCTACAAAATCTTCATGAAAATCCTTCATCATGAAGGTTTCTTTAGGGAGACAGAATTCTTGAGACTTGTATAATCTGAAGTAAGAGCTGTCTGTTTGTTTAAGTCTGTCCCTTGAAATAGAGCTCCTAAACACAGTACAGAAGGAAGCGTCTAGACTAAAGAACGCCAACCACAAAAAAAGCAGTGGATTTTAAGTGCAATCTGAGAAAAAGGAAGATCACAAGTATAAAGCTACCTACTCAAGGGGAGAGAAACAGTGCTGCAAGGGGGAAAAAAACCACATGAATCAAGAAACAAAGGAAGAATACAGAAGTGATGACACTCGAAATATTAGAATACAGAAGTTACAATTTCCTCCCTTTCCTATTAAAGGGATAGTTTTCAACTTAATTTTTTTCTCGTGATAAGTGCACAGTGTGTAAGTGCCACCTTTAAATGTAGCACATCCATCTTTTCATGTAGAGCATGCAATTCTTAATACTTGCCCTTTGAGTATTCAATGCAAAGGATGATGAAGTGATGTTACACACAACACAGATATTGACTGCATTAGGGTGACAGAAGTGGCAGTGTGTTATAAAAATAAACAAATAGAGTCAATTACAGTTAACACTCATTTTCTGTTTTAAAAAAGATATACAACTGCCTAAAAGATCACTACAACCTAACTTCACAGAAAGTCCAAAAGATAATCATCCCCAAAAGGTCAATGATCCAAATTTTCTCTTCTTAATTTATTTTTGCTTTATTCCCTTTTCAGTAGGGAAGAAAACAAAAAAAGTACTTCCAGGAAAGCAATCAAAATTGTCCTAACTTTAGAGAAAGGACTAAAAACAAAATTCCTTTTCAGCATCTTCTGGATTCTACTTTTTCTGTTCGGCATTTTGCACAGAGATAGCCTATCCAGGGTACACTAATCGATTTAAGCTCCAGTAGATATTCCAATGGCACCCCACTCCAGGACTCTTGCCAGGAAAATCCCATGGACAAGGAGCCTGGTAGGCTGCAGTCCATGGGGTCGCCAAGAGTCAGGAATGACTGGGCGACTTCACTTTCACTTTTCACTTTCATGCAATGGAGAAGGGAATGGCAACCCACTCCAGTGTTCTTGCCTGGAGAATCCCAGGGACGGGGGAGCCTGGTGGGCTGCCATCTACGGAGTCGCACAGAGTCGGACACGACTGAAGCGACTTAGCAGCAGCAGCAGATATTACAAATGAAGACAGAGTGGGGCAGTGCTCTATGATGGCAACTGTTCGCACGTCGTGCATCCAAGAATGTGGTTCCCATTATGCCTGATGATCTTTCAACCTTCCCAAATAAACCAAGGAAAATACTGTAGCTCCACTCTCGTATAACAAGGCTTTTAAAACTGATTCCAGAAAACCCTACACTCCAGCAGTATGGACTGCTTTCACAAAAGCAATAGAGCATTAGCCCCAAACAATGAAAATTTAAATAGCCAAAGGACCAAGCCTGAGTTTTAGATACAGAATTAGGGTCCTTTTTATGTGAAAAAAAAAAAAAGAAGAAGAAGAAGAAGTAAGCCACTGCTAAAATAAAATCTGCTATCACTCCTCAAATATACATTATAAAAATTTAACCATATCATTAAAGTTATGATTTTTTTCCTTGCTCCTATTAAACACAGTAGTGATTTAGTGTTTTCTGTCTGTCCTGACTATAAAAGAGAGCTACACTTATTTCTCTGTGAGATTTGCAGTTCTGACATGTCTTTGAGCTAAACAGAGATACATAGTAAGAGAAGAAAACCAGCTTCTTCTCTTCTTCAAAGGGTCAAATTTTATAAAATACCTTCTTATTATCAATGCAGTCCTAGTTGTAAGGTAATTCTCACGGTCTCTGAATTCCAGGATTTAATGAGGGAAATAGTACAAACATAAAAGAGAAATCCGAATGAACACAAAACCCACTAATAGTCAATATTATGGGTCAGTTCAGTTCAGTCGCTCAGTTGTGTCCGACTCTGCAATCCCATGGACTATAGCACACCAGGCTTCCCTGTCTGTACCAACTCCAGGAGCTTGCTCAAACTCATGTCCATTGAGTCAGTGATGCCAACCAACCATCTCATCCTCTGTCATCCCCTTCTCCTCCTGCCTTCAATCTTTCCCAGCATTAGGACCTTGTCCAATGAGTCAGCTCTTCACATCAAGTGGCCAAAGTATTAGAGTTTCAGCTTCAGCATCAGTCCTTCCAATGAATATTCAGGACTGATTTCCTTTAGGATAGACTGGTTGGATCTCCATGCAGTCCAAGGGACTCTCAGTGATCTTCTCCAGCACCACAGTCCAAAAGCATGTATTCTCCAGCAATTACCTTTCTTTACAGTCCAACTCTCACATCCATATGTGACTAATGGAAAAACCATAGCTTTGACTAGACACACTTTTGTCAGCAAACTAATGTCTCTGCTTTTTAATATGCTGTCTAGGTNAGTGATCTTCTCCAGCACCACAGTCCAAAAGCATGTATTCTCCAGCAATTACCTTTCTTTACAGTCCAACTCTCACATCCATATGTGACTAATGGAAAAACCATAGCTTTGACTAGACACACTTTTGTCAGCAAACTAATGTCTCTGCTTTTTAATATGCTGTCTAGGTTGGTCACAGCTTTTATGTCAAGGAATAAATATCTTTTAATTGTATGGCTGCAGTCACCATGTGCAGCGATTTTGGAGCTCAACAAAATGAAGTCTGTTTCCATTGTTTCCCCATCTGTTTCCCATGAAGTGATGGGACCAGATGCCATGATCTTAGTTTTCTNTTTGGAGCCCAAAAAGATAAAGTCTGCCACTGTTTCCACTGTTTCTCCATCTATTTCCCATGAAGTGATGGGACTGGATGCCATGATCTTCGTTTTCTGAATGTTGAGCTTTAAGCCAACTTTTCACTCTCCTCTTTCACTTTCATCAAGAGGCTTTTTAGTTCCTCTTCACTTTCTGCCATAAAGGTGGTGTCATCTGCATATCTGAGGTTATTGATATTTCTCCCAGCAATCTTGATTCCAGCTTGTGCTTCTTCCAGCTTAGCGTTTCTCATGATATATATCCATTTTTAAAGGTCCAACATTCTGCTCCTGTGAAACATTTCCCTGATTCTTGCTCCACTGAGACTATTCTGTACCGTACTGTTATGGGTAGGTATACGTCCTTATAGAGGTATCAAAGCCCATAGGACTATACAACACAAAGAGTGAACCGTGATGTAAGCTATTGACTTTAGTTGACAATACTGTATCATTATTGGCTCATCAGTTGTAAAAAATGCACCACACTAATTTTAGATATTAATAATAGGGTAGGCAAGAGAAGATATGGAAACTCACTGTAATTTTCATTACTTTTTCTGTAATCCTAAAAAAATGCTCTAAAAATAGTGTCTATTAATTTAAAACAAATCTGACCAGTGAGCTCCTTGAAGGTATATTTCTTTGTCTTCCGACTAACATTTGTCTGACTTGACAATACAAAGGAGACCCTTAAAGCATCATGGTGTACATTCTTCTACCTTTATGTTGATATTCCAGAGTAAAGAGACAATGTAGCTTAAGTAAAAGCAAGCATGGGAGCAGAAAGGTCTGAGTTTACATCCTGGCTCTTCTCTTTACACAGTTATGTCACCTTGGACCAATTATTTAACTTCTTTGAGCCTCAATCACCTCACCTGTAGGATAGGGATAATACTATTTATCTGTTAGATTGTTGTGAGGATTATAGACAGAGATGTACTAAACCATTAGTTGCCATCTCATTATTATGTGAGATGAAAGCTTTATTATTATTTTTTTTATTGCCAACTGAACTGCCAGAAGAACACATTCCTAATGAGGTTTTATAAAAAAACAAACAAAAGGTGCTTGCTTTTTGGACCAAATTATGTGATCAGAATTGGAGAGATTAGATGAGTTAGTGATGGGGATAGACACAAAGAGCTTTTTATCCTCAGATATATGCTATTCAGAACATGAAAGAAAGTCTACAAATATTAGCCGAATCTGAGCTGCCACAGAAAGATTAATCAGTAATTAGTGTTTAGTGCATCGAAGATTTTTTTGGTTGCCCTTTTATTTTAATATTTTTTAAAATTAACTTTTATTGGAGTATGATTTATAGTCGCCAGGACATGGAAGCAACCAAAATGTCCATCAAAAGATGAGGGGATAAAGAAGATGTGGTATATGTGCAGCAAAGTTTTTCACTGAGGTCTTCATCTCACAGATACAACACCTGGCACACACAACCTCCGAGGTCACTGTGGTGGAGGATCAGGCCTGGAAGCAGGTTAAATCACCTCTGTTTACATCACACTGGCCAGAACTCATGCACATGGTCCCAGCCTCACTTCAAGGAGCTTGGGAGACAGTGCCTCCCTGGTGTTTAGAAAGAGGAAGCACCAGTGAGTGCAGAGCAAAGTCCCTGCAGAACTATCTCTCTGCTGAATCACCTTAACCAAAGTATGTGGCTTCAAAACTCATTTTTCCAATGCTAGGCTGGTGCTTTGGTTTGAAAATAAAATACTGGTTATTTCAAATGGTGGTTGAATGGGATGACTAAGAAGAGAGAGGGTGATTGCTCAATAATTGAAAGAGAGAAAACCAGTTTCTTCTGCAATAAATTATTTGAAGTAGAGCTTCAATATTTTAATGATGATAAAAGAAAAACCATCTGGGTCATTGCAGCCGATCCCAGTAGGAAATGTTGTTCTCTTAAACTATGGATAAAAATGTCAAAAATGAAATCCATCTCTGTCTGCAAGTTAAAAGTAGAGAATGGTGTAGTTTTGCTGAAGAAACAGGGCCTGGGTTACTTTGAAGTCTGGAACCATAGAGCCACTTCTCTCCTTTGCAGACCTGTCCATCACATCACACATATAGATTCACTTTGTTCCTAGGGAGAATCTCATTGAAACAAGAGAACTGACAGATGACAGAATCAATTTTCATCTCCGGCCCACATGGTCCAAAGTGAATACATAAATCAACAAGAACATCTTGAGGAACCGAGTGGGCTGGAATCCTCGGGTTTATTATCATTGCAATTACTCTTATTATTTGTTTGATTTAGCAAAGGTGGCCTAATTTAATTTGTAATAGTTATGATAATACCATTTGGGTGCCAGATAACAATCTTGTAGCTCATTAGGTAATTTCCAAAACAAATATCCATCATCAAACATGCTTAATCTCAGTTCAGCTCCTGGAGAGAAAGAAGTGACGAGAGCGAGCCTCACAGCCCCGCATCTTCTGCCCACAGGCAGAGTCCAGGCACAAGGCTGGATTCAATGAGTAGCCCACTGGCAGTCCTGGCCTCCCTCCTTGGGCACCATTTCTTCATGCCTTCCTCTTACTAATGGTTGAGAGCACAGCCATAGCGCCATCACTTACAATCCAAAAAGTTATTGTTGGCATGGCTGCTCAGTCAATCAGTTGAGTCGAGCTCTTTGCAGTCCCATGGACTGCAGCACACCAGGCCTCCCTGTCCTTCACCACCTCCCAGAGTTTGCTCAAGCTCACGTCTATTGAATCGGTGATGCCATCCAACCATCTCATTCTCTGTCGTCCACTTCTCCTCCTGCCTTTAATCTTTCCCAGCATTAGGGTCTTTCCTAATGAATCAGCTCTTTGTATCAGGTGGCCAAAGTATTAGAGCTTCAGCTTCAACATCAGTCTTTCCAAAGAATATTAAGGCTTGATTTCCTTTAGGACTGACTGGTTTGATCTCCTTGCTGTCCAAGGGACTCTCAAGAGTCTTCTCCAGCACCACAGTCCAAAAGCATCAATTCTTCAGTGCCCAGCCTTCTTTACGTTCCAACTCTCACAACCATACATGACTATAGGAAAAACCATAGCTTTGACTATACTGACCTTTGTCAGCAAAGTAATGTTTTTCTTCTGAATATGCTGTCTAGGTTTGTCATAGCTTTTCTTCCAAGGAGCAAGTGTCTTTTAATTTCATGGCTGTAGTCACTATCTACAGTGAATTTGGAGCCCAAGAAAATAAAGTCTGTCACTGTTTCCATTTTTTTCCCCATCTATTTGCCATGAAGTGATGGGACCAGATGCCATGATCTTTGTTTTTTAAATGTTGAGATTTAAGCCAGCCTTTTCACTCTCCTCTTTCATCTTCATCAAGATGCCCTTTATTTTCTCTTCTCTTTCTGCCATTAGGATGGTGTCATCTTCATATCTGAGGTGTGTATTGCATAACAAGAGAGTTATGGGAGATCCTTATGAACCACTGAACACAGTGTCTGGCTTGTAAATTGTCCCCAGATGTTATTATTTGCTCCCGTTTCCCTTTCTCATGATGTCTTAGGTTGGTAAAGGGGCTCCTGAGAGCAGTGCCAAGCCTTCTAATGGCCATTTACGAAAGAAGAAAGGGCATGAAACACTTCTCGTGGGCCCTGGCTCATCTGCACATTGGTTTCAGTATTTTCCTTTACCCTCACCAGAAGCCTGAGAGAGGAGGTGTCTGCTTCCTTTTACAGGTGAAAATACAAAGACTTAAAGAGTTTGGGTTCCTTGCCCAAGGTCACAACAGCTGGCGGGGAGTAGAGCTGGGATTGGAACCCCCATGTCCACTAAAGTTTACTGCTCTGGGTGCTTTATTTACTGCATCCTCTGAGAACTGGAGGGAATGGATGAAAGGCTGAAGGGGCAGCTGCCACACTCCCCCACCCCCTACACCCATTGACAGAGTAGACAGACGTGTTGGTAACCAGTCGGCAGGAACCAGTCATCTCTTACAGGCTCTGTGAGTCCCTTGGGGGTCTTGCCCTCAGCTTGGCATCCCATCTGCTCCCTTGCCTGGAGAGCGCTGGGGGGAAGTGCAGGTGGTTAAGCCTGTTGCCCCTAAGGTGGGGCTCGTGTTGCCTGCTGTGAGGGGCTGGAACCAGGATGAAGGTTGGTAGCTGAATCTGGAGCAGGCAGTGCTAAGGACCCTTCCCCCTCTGGCAGCGTGTCCTCCACCAGCCCCCCGGCATCCATGGGTTGAAGCCTGAGGAAGAACGTGTGGCTCCATCTTGATGCAGAAAGAGGTACTGAAGGGCCCTGCAGGTAAGTGTCCTACCACAAGGGTTCCTTCTTGCTCTCTGTTCCCCACCCCTTGCCCCAGTAATGGTCACAGGGTTTGCAAGTCCTGTGGGCATGAGAGCTAGTTCTACGGGGCCTCCTTCCAGCCTGCTCTGCCTTCTGGCTTGGTCTGCCTCTGTGCCCAGTGTGTTTTCCTCTCTGTTCATTCCCTGTTTGTGTGGGGTGTGGGGCAGTGAGTTAGAGGAGTCCAGGAGGGGTCACTGGACAGAAAAGAAGAACTGGGCCTTCCTAGGCCTGTTTGTTTTCTTCTGAAGTCTGGCTCGGACTCCATGGGGTTATCAGGTGGCCACTTAGTCTTTACCCAGGCAGGCCTCCAGAGTCCATCCCTGAGCTCTTCACTGCAGTCGGTGGGTGTCTCATCCCAGATTACCTTTCCTTACGCAGCAGGATGGAGCAGGGAGGGGCTTCTGGTGTAGGAGGCAGGAGCCTGGGACTTGGGCATTATTCACTCCATATCTGCCTCCCCTTTCCTGCCAATGGTCCCTTCCTCTGAAGGTGCAAGTTTTATTAGATGATTCCTGTGGGCCCTCCCTCCCCAACATTTCTCGGTTTTTGAACTTTGAGATCTGCACCACAGCCCTTGCGTTCACTTGATTTAAGCCTCATGACTCTCCAAGGCCAGTACCACGTGTTGAGAATTCAGCCGGCAGCACCTCTAAACTCCATGTGGCCAAATAGGTAACCTATAAATTCCCATCAACACTTTACATTGCACGGTATATCCTTCGGATTGATAGCGCTCCTCAGGTGAGGCCACTCCCCCACTTTTGATTCAACCTTCTAATCTGTTTCTCCGTCCTTGTCGCCTGGCAGAAGACTGCCTCTCCACCTCCATGAACTGCTGCCATCTCTGGTGTATCCAGGTCGCAGCACAGCCAGCCACTGTTTCCCAGCTAATCCAGTCCAGCTCGATTCAATGCGTATCAAGCATCTGCGTGTGGAAATCTCTGGATTGGGCCCTGGAGCTATCGCAGAGTGCGTGGTCCCTGCCTGGAGGAGCTGGCAGTCCCGTGGGGCTTTCATGGAGGCAGTCGTGGTAGGGAATGTGGCAGGGGGAGGGAATGAGGTGAACGCACTGAGAGCTTCCAATCTAGGGAGTCAGGGTCTCTCTTTTCTACCATCATCATGAGTCATACTCCCACGGCTATTCAGGCTATGGAGATAGATTTTGTGGCCCCAGAGGATGTGCAGAGGTGACCGCCAGGACCGCCTGTTCAGAGGAGAATAGAGAAGACTCTTCACTGTCCTTGGATTGGAGATGACTCATCTGCCTTTTCCACTTGTCACCTCGAGGGAGGCTCTGCCACAAAGGTGTTTTTTTTTTTTTTTTTAATATAGTATTTTAAAAAATATTTAATTATTTGACTGTCCTGGGTCTTAGTTATGGCATATAGGGTCTTTAGTCATGGCATGTAGGATCTAGTTCCCTGACCAGGGATTGAACCCAGACCCCATGCACTGGGAACACATAATCTTAGCCACTGGACCACCAGGGAAGTTTCTCACAAGGGTTTTATTGGGGGCAAAACCACGCACATATCTGTGGGCTGCAGGGGAAGCAGCACCAAGTGTGTCCAGAGGTTAGTCCTGACCCAGCCCTGGTCCTTATAACCTCCATCAGGTCCTAACCTCTTGGGCTTGGGAACCTCGTCTGGATGCTGTGTGGACAGGAGAGCACATTTCTGAGGTCGATCGGGATCTACTGCTGTTTTCCCCAAACTGCACACCCAGGACCTCCCACCTTCCAGGCCAGGGGGAAAGCCCTCAGCGATCTCCTGGTAAATCCCTCAGCAGGGGCTCCTCCTGGTCCCAGGCCAGCTTCCATCCCTCCTCCCAGCACACGTGTGTGCTCCCTCACCTTCCCCCAAAACCGCATCCCAAGAACCACTATGCGCGCTGGGAATCGAAACCCATTTTCTCATTAAGTAAAGCATCTGCTGCCGAAACTGCATCCCACCTTTGAAACCCAAGTAGCGTGGCTTGAGAGGCGCTCTTTTGGGGACTGGATCCCCCTCTGCTTCATTGGGATCACTGCCCGTGAACCTGCGTGGGCAGTGAACCCCAGTGCAGGGCCCTGTCAGGACCCTTTCGGAGCTAGAGTTCGACGGTATGGAAGAGAATGAGCAGGTAGTTTCATCAGAGGCGGCCACACACTGAGAAATTACAAATGCCGTCTTCTGTAGCTTCTAATTGGGCAGTTGTCTTGTTGTGAAGTGTCTCTGAAGTGTGACTGGGGATAACAGTACCTGCTAGGAGAGTAGAAGCGCATGCGTATGTGTGTGTGTGTGTGTGTGACTAGAAAGGTGCTGATTGGTTACGGGTTCGAATGCCTGGAAGAGGAGGAGGTTTTACCTTAGTCTCTAGGCTTCTAGGAAGGTCCAAGAGAAAGCATCAGCTCCCCGGGCACCCCTTCTTTGGAGCTGGCCCCTCTGCATCCCCAGAGGGGAGCCTCTTGTTTTTAGCCCTTGAGGCTCTGCCCCCCTTTGAGCGGCTCCCCAAAGATACAACCTCCCTGGAGACTTAATTGGCAATGCTTCACTGAGCGCAAAACCCTGGGGTATGACAGTTCTTGCTCTTTAAATTGTCAAGGAAGGCAAGGTGCTTTGAACTGCAGCTGCTGGGAGGGCAGGGGGACCCTGCTCGGAGTCACTTCTGCCTCCGTGAACGTTCAGGGAGCATGAAATAGTGACAGAGAGACAAGCAGGTATATCGGGCAGAGCGGCCAACGTGAGCTAGAAGGCCATCTGACGGTCAGGCCATGAGGTTCCCGGGAAGGTAAGTTTGCATCAGCCGGGGCCGGTGCTCACCGAGCTGACGCCACAGACCATCTGGGGGCTCCGGAGGGACTGAGGCCTGCTTTGGCCATTCACCATGACTCTGCCCCTTCAGGCACACATGGCTGGCCACCTGGTTGATGGCTCTGGGCTCTTGCTGGGACTCCACCTGGGTAGCTAGGACAGCAGGAAGTCAGCAGGTGTCCCTGACATTTCACATGGGATAAAAAGAACTGCCTGGGAAGTACAGTGTGGGGACTTCTCCATGCTGTCCCTGGGCATGATAAGAGGTGGCCCAGAAGGAAGGAGAGTCCTGAATCAGCAGTGGGGAGGAAAGGAGTACGGTAGGGGGCAGATGGAGCCAGCATAGAGGCATGGAGAGACGGGGACTTGGGTGAGGAAAGATGGAAACAGGTGGAGTAAGGGTGGGTCAATTCTCAAGAAAGCTTTTCTGGAAGGATTTGAGTTTTAATATGTCATAGAATGCTGGGATCAGTTCTTAGCTTTGGCATTTGCTGTTGGGACTTGGAGTAGTCACTTAGTCCCCAGTGTGGATGCCCCATCTGAAAAACTTTTGGTTCATCTAGTATGCTTCTTAGCCTGACCCTTGACAATAAGTCCCTTCAGGGTGGTGGTGGTTGTTCAGTCAATATCATGTCCAATTCTTTGCAACCTCATGGACTGCAGCACACCAGGTTTCCTTGTCCTCCACTATCCCCTAAAGTATGCTCAAGCTCATGTCCAGTGGGTCAGTGATGCCATCCAACCTTCTCATCCTCTGTTGTCCACTTCTCCTCCCACCTTCAATCTTTCTCAGCATCGTTCCCCCCCCCCCCCCCCCCCCCCCCCCCCCCCCCC